>JASGAU010398580.1:1881-29207 GCA_030220045.1 Australoheros facetus
CCCCCTAACAGGCAAAGCATTCCTAGGTCACAGCATGTACTGGTCCTTAAGTCTAAGTTTCCCTGCAGAGGCTGCACAGGCCCACAGGTTTAGCAGTAATACCCTGGTTAATTCCCCTGCATGTCGGGTTATTGCTGTCAAAGCTCCTGTGTCAGTTTATCCTCAAATTAGGGCTTATTCTTTCATTTTTACTGATTGCTTTATTGCTCCGGGTTACCATGAATGCCCCACCTATCCACAGCCAGAAAGAGATGCAAACACACTGCAGAAAATCTACACTGTATGTTTTTGTTTTTTTCTACACCCATCCAAGCTATGGAACACACACACAAACACCCATGAGTGAAATATGTGTGTTACTGTATATATATTTTTTATTTTTAGCACATATCTTCACTGCATTTCGTGACTCTTCCTTCACTCCGCTTTTACATAAAGATCCAAATGCCTCCTAAAATACAAAACCCAGTTGTAAATCTCTGTCAGTTGAAAGTCATGTTCATGATATGTTTATAGAAACAGAACTGCTTGCACAGTCCTCACCCACACATTTTGTTATTCACCATGAACAGTTGGTAGCACAGCGGTAGAATTTGAGGTTTCTGAGTTTAAAGTTTCACCCCAGTTGGCATAATTTGTTGGGGTTTTTTTTAAAATAGTTAACTGAGGATTGGTTGCTATGTGTAATAATTAAGCCCTCTTTAAATGCATTTTGGACGGGCTCTGTCTCTCTTTATAATAATAATGGGAAATATTGACAAAAAGAATTATATTCAATTTAATAGAAATATTGTCATCTTGAAATAATCTCCATCATTGATCTTTACTGGTGATTGGGAGAAGAAAAAAATGGAAGTGGCCTTTTGTAAGAATATCGTGGTTATTTACTTGAACTTCACAACTGCCCCATTGATATAAATGCCACCTGAAGATAACAGAGAGGTGTAGGCATCACTGATATGACTTCATTAAATAAACCCTTGACCCCAGAGATGCTGGCCTGATCTATTTCCTTTAAGTCCATTTACTTCACCAGAGAATGGAGATCCCAAACAGAGATTGCAGCAGTGCTATCTCCCTATCTTTAATTTAGAAATGCAGGAGGACTTCACATGAGGAAGATGGTTATCAACACTCTCTGTCTGTCTTGTTTCTTCATGCATGTTAGCTTTGCAAGCGTCTCCTCCGAGACCGCGTACAGTACTTCAAAAATAGTTTTCTTTGTCTTTCCATTCCCTAATGACGGCTGGCAGGGGTGATGAAGTCAGAAATCTCTAAAAATTTCCGTCTTGATGCCATGGAAGCCTCTGAGACTAGACACAGGAAGGCTAACTAACCAGTGCACTAACGCGAGCAGCGCAGCTTTGAAATGAGCTTTCTTTCTTTCTTTTTTTTTTTGTTTTGGCTTTTTTTTCCTCTGAGATGTGCGTGTTTGCATTGCAGCAAAGGGGGTGAGCACACAGGGGCAGCCAGGAGCAGCTCCCCTGTAGCTGCAGCCTGATCAAGGACATTTCTGCAGGGGTGGTGGTAAATCAAAGCTGGGATGATCTCACTCAAACCACAAAGCCTGCCCTGCCTCCAGAATTATCTAGGTGTATTTGGGGAGGTGGGAGAGAGGGCTTCCTAATTCTTGGTGGCAGCAGCTGTTAACTTGAACAGGCTACACTGTCACAGCTTTGAAGCACGTGCACAATTGCCAAAATATCTGACATGACTGGAATTCTCCTTTAATTAAATGGCACCATTACAAGGCTGGGAAACTTACTGTAATGTCTTTGTATGGTAAAATTAGAAACCTTACTATCCAGACTAGTCATTAAATACAGTAATTCATTAGCTTTTTGATCAGTGTTGGTAAATGCCTTAGAAAAATCTTATCTGCTGCTCTGCAGAAGGGTTTCCTCTGTAGCTAAAGTTGAGACAAGGTCTGCCTGTCATGATGGAGCATTGACTATGATGTCTCGAGGGCTTTCATCTTTGCTCTTTACATTTGCCTTCCAAACACTGAAAGGCTGAGAAAACAGTGCAATTTGTCTAAAAGGAAGCGACTCCGATCAATAGAATTTTCATTACAGTTATGTTTTCATACTGCAGCGGAGGCAGGGTGCGGAGGTCTGATGAATGAAACATTAACGTTTGAGGCCCACCCCCACCACCACCACAGTCTTCGACTTGTGAGCGCTGTCACTGTGATGATGTGGGAGCACCAGGATGGGTGCGTGCGCTGGGACCCGATTCTCCTCAATGCCAAATTCCCAGTTAACAGCTGTCTGTTTTGTCATTGTAGATTTCAGGCGGTGTCGTGGTTTCGCAAAAGGGAGAGACCAGAAGGCACGATCTTTCTGAGAGCTGTACTTTATTGAATTATCGTCCACTAGTCCCATTCTGAGAGGTGGAGTTTTAAGCAGCTTACCTGTGGCCCTGAAAAATGCATGAGCACAGTCCAGCAAGGAATGAAGTTAGCCTCGTGGGAATAGCAGTATTCATACTGAGTATATATACATTCATATAGTTTATGTGCTTTTTGTCTGGGCCTATATTTTGGCCAGAAGAATAGAAATGAGAGCCAAATGTAGTAAAACCTATCTTTTTTTTAACCATATGCTTATTTTAGTTTAGAATGACTAATCATTTTTCCTGCTTTCATCTCATTTATGCTCCTCTGACACCCCCCCCCATCGTTTGTGAAGTCTGAACTCTTAAGTGTAAAACACAACTTTGGACACTACTGTGCCTTAAACTTTGCTACAACATGACAGAGCCTCGATGCATAAAATATGGGCAATGAAAGGAAATGATTTTCCAGGTTCGACGGGTGGAAGTGCCCATGACCTCATTTTCAGAATGCTTCTCTCAAGCATTTGCTGTTGCTAAGTTTAAAAAGAAGTATTAAATACTAGATTGTAAATAACAGTTTTCTGTGACAGCCTGGATTAGTTTCACCTCTGCCACTGCTGACAGCGTTTGTATTGCAAATCCTGCTCCTTCTTGACTTTGACTGACCTGTTAGAAAGAACCGACATTGACGAGCAGTTTTAACTATTTTCAACTCAAAGCACAGTGAGTGCTTTAGAAAGAGGGGGGAAAAAAGAAAAAAAAGTTGCACAGAGCTGTGAGTGCTGTCAACGCTAAATTTTATAGGATTTGTATAGAAAATAGACTCTTCTAGCACAAAAAGCACTCTCTGTGGACACGGGTCCTAATGCTCTTAGGGATGAACGGGAGCAAATGTCTGCAGCCATGTTCCAAAACATTATGAAAAGCCTTTACAGAGGGCAAGCATGGCAGCAAGGTTTTGAATAATTCGTTTAGCAATTTTGATTTTTTTTCATTGAGCACTATTTGAAGCCCACATACTGCTGGCCGTGTAGTAGTCACTGTTTGTTTGAATGCTAGGGTGACATGCCCCCAACCCAGATTCAACATGAAAGCAGTGTTAGCATGCATACTCACAGCAGACGTGTGTTAAAGTGAGACACCAGAGAAGACACTGTGGTCATTTACACACCACACCGTAATACTGATCAGCATCCACGACAGTTTAAACCGCAACAACCCGGCCTCTAAATCCAGTAAACCCCTCTGTGATACAACTGTGACAGGTCAGCCAGATAATGCAACACAAGGGGCAAAACTAATTGGGCTTGCTCTCACAGGTTGCCTATTGCTCATTATGGCCCTGGCAATCGCATAACAAATGACCGTAGACCTTACAGGTGCGACCGGCTCACTCTCTTGGCATATAGTCATTTGCATTATCATCATTTACTGCGCGCGCCGTGGCAGCCGAATATATTGCTTAGCGTTTGGTTTTGCGTTTATGTATGCGCGCCTTAGAACAATGGGAAATTGCACTCACTCTCACATCTCAGTTTATTGACCACCGCTCTGACTGCGTTGCTGTCGGCGGCAGCAAGCAGCAGCTGTGAGAAATTGTCGAGCGTAGAGTTACTGTTTGCTCCTCCTGTTCTTTTCTGCTGTGCATCTGTGCACTACTTGTGTTTAAGGTTTAATTGTAATTTTTCTTTCTGCAGCTGTATGTGTTTATCTAACCGGTGATTAACGATCAGGCTCTGAAACTGTACTTTTCTGACTCGTTCACATAAAAACTGAAGTGGGCTAATTAGGTTGTGTTTTCACAGAAAACACTTGGCTGACATGATAGACTAAAATGTATTTATGATGTTTTGTGTTTTTTGTTTTTTTTTAAATTGCTGAGACAGTGAAATTACTGAATCATTCACTGGGACGCCTTACTAACCAAGCACAATGGTAATGTCAGCATTTTTTTATAGAGGCATACGTGTCAGTTAACAATGTGTGCAAATACAGAGGAAGTGGAAAGTAAGGCATAGAAGTGAGAACTAAATTTGATTCACTTAAGACGACCTTTGAATCTTCTCACCTTCATCTAAAGTGCCGTCTTTATAATTTCTTAGTTTTTTGCCTATGTCATAGACATCAATGTTTCAGATCATCAAACACATTTTAATATAATTCAGAGATAAAAGTAAATACAAAACGCATTTTTTAAAGGATGATTTCATTTTTTAAGGGAAAAAAAGGCTATTCAAACCTGCCTGGCTCCATGTGGGGGGGAAAAAAATAATTTCATCATCTTCATGTGTGATGTGTTTTGTCAACATATAGAAAGTACTGTATAAAGATTAATATGTCACATTTGACCTCTGACCTCTCCTTCAGAGTCAATAGACTGATCTGAAGGGCGAAGTGATAATAATGCTGTGTAGAACTATTTAAAACTGTGTTCCTTGCTGCCATTGTTTGTATTGATGTAGGCATATAGGGAATGATATATGGGGATTCTAAATATGTAGAGTGAGCTGCCTTGGTGGAGGTTTTCGCTCTCTGAGTGCTTCTTCATTTGTTCATTTTTTTTTTTTTTTCCCTCTCGTCACAAGGACGTTGCCATCTTATTTTTACTCTAGTCTGACTGAGTCATTAAAGTTTTTTTTCTTGGAATTTTATTGGTGAGTAATTTTACTAAATGGGAGGGGAAAATCCAGAAGTAAGAAAATGTAGGAAAACGATGTAACCAAGTAGTATTTCTAATGCTTACTAGAAAGGGCAGCAACATGTAATCATCTAGTAAACTAGTTGAGCATGTCTCTAGTTTTTGTTTGCTTGTTTGTTTATATTCGGTGTGATGTCAAATATGTGACTTTAAGATTTGCTGGGAATCATAATGTGCAAATGGAATTCCAATCTGATTACAAAAATCAGATTTGGATGAATGGAAGAAAAATCAAAACAATACCAAACGTTTAACAGACGAGTTGTATCGTTGCTGTATCGTTGACCAGGCAAATAGAAAAACAACGGCATCAAGTGACACATTTGCATGATCAAATTGAAGGACTTTCTGAGAGTTTTGAAGCTGGGATTTCAGTTTCCCACTCACCATCTTCTTGTTGTTTGGAACTATGTCTGAGCACGTCAGGGTTTAACTGAGGCAGCAACAACAACCACAGCCAAGTGTGATTATCTGTAAGAACTGCCAAATGGGGAAACATCCTTGAATATTTCCCAGCAACTATCCCCACTATGATCATCTGCATCCCTATTGGGGATGAGCGATAAATCTGGTTTTAATTTCAATTACAATTTTGGTTTTCAACGATTATGGAAATAAAATGAGTCCTTTTTTTATTTCCATTTGTTTTTATTGCGAAGCTCTCAATTTGTATTGTTTATAAATCAAGCGTGCCCTTTTCCTTTATCTCCCCTACCTCAAAGCCCAGTCTCACTCATCATGTAGCTCAGCTTTAGTCATGATGATGGAAAGAGCCTTTTGTCAGCCAGCTTTATCTAAAGGAAGTTAAAAAGTTTCTGGGTAGCCAAAAACACCCACAAGTCTCGACCCAACTCCCAGTCTGACATCCCTGTGTCCTCGACCAGGCCCACCTCTATTTTTGATATTTATCTATTAGGTCTCCAGTTTAAAATGTAAAAAATCCCCTACAAAAAGACTCAAATTAAAATCTAATAAAAGCACGTTTGTTATGTAAATAAATGCGTTCAATAATTGAGATTATAAGTATTTAAATATATATAATAATATTTGTCAATCAGTTACTTCTATTACCTCACATCTTCCTGTGTCAGTAACTCTCTCAGATCTTTGGTGATTGATCAAAAACAGCGACGGTCTGTGTTGAGAAAGTGTTGTGATCCGCTTTTTGTCTTCTGAAAGAAATTCTGCTCTGATGGGCTGCAGTTCATAAGTGATAGACAGTTCTGTTGTGGCAATCTTTCTTTCTTCAGCCAAAGACAGGTGAAGCAGTAAGCTGATGGAAGCACACTTTTTTTCATTACTGTCTCGTTGTGCATTTTCTCTGCTGCGGCTCATTGCTGCCGGGACATGAACCCAACTTCTATAAGATCTGAGTCGTTTAGTTTATACGCTCCCCCAGTTTTTGTCCTTTTCTTGACATCATTTATCAAATAGTTTGAATTCTAAACTTTTAGAAGTCTATTTTTTGTTGTTGTTTCTTAACAATAACCTAATGTTGTGCTGGGGATGCAACTAAAGGTGCTTTTAAAAAAAAAAAAAAGTTTCCCTCTCCCTCCCACTCTGAACACACACTCACAATATTCCTGATAAATTTTGAAAACAACAAGTGCCTGCTATGGAAAAGATTACTCTAAAGTACAGTATGCTAACATTTAATCTGGGATGATTTATGATTCGTGGTTATTATTTCCTCTGAGGTCCAGTTTTCTTATCGTGGTCGTTCTGTTGTAGAAATTTAGCTGTTGTTTTGTTCTGATAAGCCTAACTTCTGCATTTCCTTTTTATTGCAGTCATCAGTTATTTATTTACCTTCATTTTGGTGACTCATGTTGCCCTTACTGGAGGTAAATGGCAATAAGAGGCAGAACAACATCTACAAGGATCCAGAGCGTAACTCATTTTCACAGGGGTTACAGGGTTTATTTTGCTTTTCCACCATGATCTTATCACCTAACCTGACTGTTTTCTCTTTTGACCTTATTTGAATTCTGAGATAAGCATCCCTCCAGCAAAATTGGACCAAATTATTCTTTTATCTGGTGTGTTTTAAGGGAATGCTTTGTCACCGGGCTCGACCAATGTAGATGTGCTCAACTGCTGGCTTGTCTGATTTGCCCAAATTCATTTTAGTGGCTGTCAATGCTTATTCAGGTCACCCAAGAGAACTGACCTCAGTTTGAATGCCTTTAATGCTTTATCAGATCTAACAGAGAAACTCCTGCAAATCAGTTTTGGCTTAAAAGGATTCTAACACATTACAAACAGTTAAAATGAACAGTAGGATTTGTGCAAAAGCTTAGCAGACTCCAGTATTACATTATCTCATTTATCCACATCTGTATAAAAAAATTAAAAAAAACCTTTCTTGACTGCATCAAATATTCAGAGGCTTTAAGTGTGCTGAAATTATAAGACAGTTCTAAGCAGGAATGACCTGCAGTACATATAATTTAAATTGTTTGAGAATTGAGAAGTTTCACAGCTGTTCTAGGCATAGACACCCTATTATCAGGTTTTTCATGGATTTACTTTTGATTAAATGTGTTAATTTGCTTTAATATTAGAACTGTAATTACACCCGTATAAACAGTTTTGTTCCTTCCGCCACAGCACTGCCAAACCAATCTCCCTTGCAGACTATGAAGCCTAAAATTGACTTTGTCAAGTGCTGAAGGAAAAACTGAATAAATGTTGTGTGCTTAAACATTTTGAGTTCAAAGTGTGTGTGTGTGTGTGTAAGGTGGCACACGTGCACTAAATAATACCTTTTTATAAGGTGCTTCTCAGTAAATATTTTAATTTATAAATACTTTGGAACAAATACGAGAGGAATAATCAGCTGCCTCTTCAGAGAGTCTCTCATCCCACAGATGGACAACAAGTCCGTGGTCTTGGAGAGCAGATGGTAGTCCTTATTTTTCACTCCAGCCTCTGTTAGTTCGGCGTAGTGTCGCATGAAGCAGTTCTCGTGCTGCATTCTTGGTTAGAGTAATCTCAAGAGCGGAAGCACTACCGTCACCAGCTGGAGTCCAAGACGGTGGACTTGGAATCTGCCTGACCTGGACCGGAGGAGCAGCTGAATAATGATCGAGAACCACCACAGAAGTGACATGGCAGGCAGGCCAGCCAGTAGGGAAACACAAGATGGAAAGGGCTGGAGTTGGCTGGTTCGAAATGACCGAACTTCCAAAAAAAAAAAAAAAAACTGCAAGCGGGTTGTTCGTAAAGAAATCAAAAGCTGATTGTGTTCTTCTAGACACGTAAAAAATGAGCCACCAGGTATGCTTTGTTGGGTGTTTATTTGGCTGCACGGGTATATTAAAGTCTATGTACATTTTGTTGCTCTCTTATTTTCCGAGGAGTCACAGCACTGGATGCTTGATTCAGCACAGACGTTATGCCGGATGCCCTTCCTGATGCAGCCCTCCCATTTATCTGGGCTTGGGACTGCCACTAAGAGCACATTAGCTTGTGACCTCCTGAGGCGGGGTTTTTGTGTATCCTCCTGGTCTCAAACTAGGGATCTTATTTCCCTTTAGGCAAATGTGTCAACTACTACACCATGGAGCCAGAGTAAAGTAAAAAACAATTTTCCACTAAAGCTGAAATATTGATCAGTTAGTTGAAGAAGAAAAGCTATTTGCTTCTAGTATTTTTATAATTAAATTGCTTTTTAGTGTTGTTTTAACCAATGTAATAATAAAAACAAAGTAATCGTTTTCAGCATTTGAAGACATTTGGTTCTTTTTAAAGGCCTAACTATAACTGAACATAACTGTTAGATTCAGCTGGATTTCACTCTTTAATTAGCCACAGTCATTATCTCGATTTCCAACAATTATATGATATGCTGGTAATGCAAGATGACTGGACATGTGTTTCTTTTACAGATAATTTGAAGTTTGAATCGGATATGGCATCGTTCCGCAGGCAGCAGGCCTGATGTGAAACAAGCACTAGGCAAACCGTCACCTTGTGCCAAGCACTCTGTGAGCTATCTGGTGCTGAGGCATGGAATGAGCAGATAAAACAATTCTAAAGGGGAAATGATTCTGCCCATAATCAGATTTATTTACGCAGCCCACTGAGGAAGACTGATGTCTTATCTGTGGCTGTGGATTTCAATTCTCTATGCCGCGATGCAGATAAACAATCAGTCCGCCGTCTCCCGAGCTTTTTTTAATTGTCTGAGTGTGTGTTCCAATGTTTTGTCTATCAGCATGTTTTTGACAAGTGAGATGCTTTTATTATTTATTTTTTTCCCCCTCCTCCTCAGAATAAAGTCACTGTCTCCCTTCCCAGCATCTTCCATGACTGTTTTTCATGGCTGTTAAATGCCAGACATATGCTCTTACATCTTTGTGACTAGCAATTGAAAAGTGGAGCTCAAGCAGAGATCAAACCACCGCTGTTGCTCCTGTCTAGCTGGGAGACATGTTTTCTTCCTTTCCTTGTGAAAAAGAGTAAGCCACCATTTTGACTGAGAAGAGTGTTGTATGTCGAAACCCATTTTGCACTTTAGTCAAAGTTGCTGCTGTTCACCGTCTTGAGCTCGGGCGCCTCTTTGTTTAGAGCGAAGCATTCGAATGCACCTCAAGCACGTACAGTGACTAAGTGATCTGCTAATATAGTTTGTCAGTGAACAACAGTGGGACACAGTATATGTGTTCACTAAGGGGGAGAACACATTCCTCGTATATAGGTCTATTATTCATGTGGTACATTATGTTAATTAGTTACAGGAATATAGACTACCTTAGTGGTTTTACTATTATCTAGTTATGTGGTATACGAATCCTGAAGTTCAGGGTAGTTTCCATGGTAGCCACTGTATTTAATGGCAGTGACTGCAGTCTGTTGCTTTGGGATTTGTTGTACTGGGAATTAGGAGGGGAAAGCTCTCCACATCTTAAAATAGGCCAGCCAAGGAAGGTGTGAAAGGAGAAACTTGGCATTACCTGCTGCAGACGGTTGCGCAGAAGTTAACAAATTGCACCCTTTTCTCTTACTCACAGCAGAGCTGATGATAGACAGCTCTCATATTTTCTGGGAATAAAAGGTTTTGTGATTTGTTATCAAGTCGAATTCTCATTCCCGAGGAATAAACTACAACAGAGCCGTAAGCGAGATCTGAGAACGATTGCCCCCCCTCCCCCCTTCCCCAATCTTCCCCACTTAGACAGCTCGTCTTATTATCTCATGAAATGGCAAGGTTACAGTAGCTACAGGTGCAGAGGAAGGTGAGTCTGTTAGCTTTTTTTTTTTATCTTTAAACCAGTCAACCTTAACAACGGCGCCCAGCCACTGAAGTCTCATCAGGCTCTGCAAGGAATAAACATTCTCTTATGTACAAGTTTTGCAATTCAGCGGCGCTACTTAGATGAGGAAATAGGAGAATGTTGAAATATATTAGATGTGTTTAATGGACCTGGAGAAATACTGGGAAAAACAACCTTGGTTACCTCTGGCATTAATATAAAATTTATGAGAAGGATTTAGGCCGATCTCCTGCAGAGCCTTGAGAAGATGTTGCTTTGTCAGTCAGCACACGTTTAGCATAAATCTCTCACTTCTCCTTTTTCTGCAGCCACCTTGAATCTCCCATTCACTCAGTCCTGCTGTTTCACTACGGTTGGATTGCCTCCATTTCCTTGTCTGCTGACGTTTCAAAGGAGTTGGGTCATGTTGTTTGTTTGGTTTTGTGGTTGGGCTTTTTTGGCATACTCATTATTGAAGTGTGTGTGTGTGTGTGTGTGTGTGTGTGTGTGTGTGTGTGTGTGTGTTAATCCAATCTAGAAATCCTATTTTTGGTAACCAAATGGGTACGCAAGAGGGGAGAGTGATCTGTGTGAGCTCATTCATTTGCAGCCAATCATATTACTTGGATTGTGTAGGTCTTGGTAATGGAAGAGCAATTAATTGCGTGAGCCATTGTGATGTCATTCTGTTTGACACCTTTTCCAACATTTCTAAACAGCGGTGTTTAAAATTTTTACTGTAGCTGGTTATTATCTAATTACAACTGTCCTCGTCTCATGGGGATTTGTTCATTTATGTCCTTTGTAATTGCCAGCATTATATTAATGTTGGTGTGGTTTTTTTTTTGTTGTTTTTTTTTCTTCTTAGGGCACTTATTATTAATGACATGTCAGACTTTGGACGTATTGATTGCACCTCATTTGCATTCACATGAAGGTGGCAATAAATTGAGCTCTTTTCCTGAGTACAATGTAAGGCTATTTGCCTGTTAAAAGAGAGGACCATTTTACAGGTTAGCCAACTGTCATTTATCTTACTGTGATTCATTAGCTTAAGCTAATGGATGAGCAGCATATTTCAGCCAGTTTAAGGCAGCTCTCTCTTTTCTTCCTGCTGCCCTAATTGAAATAATCAAACAAATGGTGTTGTTACATTTTCTTTCTAAAAAGTTCACAAAGCCACGCTTTCGAAACAGAAAATTTGAAGATTAAAACAAAAACAATTACTGAGATTTTGTGCATTAAATTAGACCTGGCAGCAAGTATTTTTCTATCGAAATCCTTGTCTTGTCTATATGCACGAAATGCCCCGTCACATGCACAAAGCACAGCGCTAAACTACAAGAGAGATCAAAGCTTCATGGTCCAAAAATTCCAGCACTGTAGAAAGAGGGAGCTTTAAACTGATTAAATGTTGGTGTTTGTTCAGTCGCATCCAGAGATGATCAGCAGCATGCATCATCAGTGAAGCACGAGTCGCCACAGAATACTGCAATTTCATTATTGAAATAGCACTGCATATAACTCAAATGTATTTATACATCTCTACAGAGGGCCATCTCCTCTGCATGTTCTTGAAAGTAGAATATTTGTTACAGCATTACATTTCTGGGTGCCATCTATTAATTCATTCTGACAGCAGCATATTTAGAAGCCATCCTATTCACTTTGATATCACTAGCTCAAAATTTCTAGAGCACAAAATGGCTGCTGCCTGTGCTGTATGTAATTGCACTCAATAGGTACTAAATTCAACCTCGTAAATCAGCGATCTTTCCACTGTTACGGACATGACCTGTATCGGCCTCTCTGCGCGGGCATTTACCCAGGGCTTGTGCACCATAGAGCTGCTCTCCCACAGAGACAAACAGGGGTTCGGGACCCTCGGTGGGGTTGCTCTGAGCTGCTGGAGCTGGTGTTTCTGGACTGGTGTTAGCAGCTGAGAAGTGTTCAGTGTAATGGTTCAAAGGTTTTCACTCCTTAACTGGCTTAAGAGCTATTTTACTTCTCATGTGTTTACTTTTGTTTAAGCTTATCAATATGCACGTATTGCTACCACCACCCCATAATGTAGCCAGCTTGTATTATGTATTTTTTTTTAATTAGACAAATTGCACTCAGTCAGTTGGAGAAAGCAAATGGCATAAAACAGAAGTAAAGTTAATTGCTTTAGAAGAAAGCCAAGTCTTTTAATTAACCTTTTAATGAACGCAGTCACATCAGAGTTGAAGGAGATGCATGTCAAGAGCTTAAGAAGAAAAAAAAAATCCCCAAAACACTGTTATTTGATCATAAACTTTCCAATGTTCAGCCATGTCCATGTGCTGTCGCCATTCATCCCGCCATCGAGAGAAATGCCACCGTGATTAATTCACATCTGTTAGAGATGTAAAGACTCAACAAACACCAAGCACGAGTCCAACTTCTGCACTGAGGAATGGTTTCCTAATTCCTCCTAACGCACATAGGTCAACCATGCAAAAGAAAACATCATAAATCAAAATTGCTCCAATATATCTTATATTCCGGCCCTTCGGGTAAATGCCATGCATCATAGTCTTCTCTTAGCTGCACTTGTGCCTGAGGGATGCTGCCTCTAGAAGTCATATCGCCCTGTTTGTAGAATTTATTCCAGGATTTACAACTCCTGATAACAGATGGCATTTGTATTCAGTACGACTGTTGATGCAGTATGTACACAACGCTGGACACAGTGACATTAAAAGAAGTGCAAATAGGTGTGACCACATATATCAATGTATTGCACTATATTATATTATTTTATTCCTTCTTATTAATTAACTAATTTGCTGCTTATTAGTTAGTTAATAAGGAAATGTCAGTAAATATCGACAGGCCCAGATGACATTATCAGACAGTGACTGTCTGTTGGTTCACTAGTTGATGAAATGAGAAACGCAGTTCCTGTTTTGTCCGGTCGGTGAGAATGAAGCATCTTAACAAAAATATGCAAATTAATTCTTCCTCTAGGAGTGAATCCACAGATCCCACTAATTTCACTAAAGTTAACTGATTACTGTCACAAATGCCACTGTGATAGATCCAACAGACTCCACCGATGTTCACGCTGTCCTGGTCTACTGACTGAGATATCCCAATGAATGAATGAAAGACTAATGATGCCCTTATATCATACTGACGCTGATAATGCAGCTAAATTGAAATTTCCTTCAAAGCCAGCAGGTGCATTTGCGCTATCCTGGCTTCACTTTGGAGCCTCTTGACTCTCCAAGAAAAACCCAGGGCTTCAAAAGGTTAACTTAATTGCATAGCACCAGCCTTTTAAATATATTATCAAATAGTGCATCGGCATATCTAGATTTCCTCTGGACCAGGACGGAAAAAGCAAGAGGGACCTTTCTGCGTTATTAAAAAAAAAAAAGTTTTTTTTTTTTTTTTTTAAATTNNATTCTGGAGGTTGAAATGAGTCGGAGGGGAGGATTGACTTGACTTTTTCAGCAAATTTCATGGAAGAGCAGTCAGAAAAGACAAAACCATTGTCGACCCGCAAAATAACCATCTGTTCAGTCCAATAGAATTCAGAAAATGGGGGGAGAAAAACAACACTTACAGCAGGGAGAATCCAGACTGTTCCAGTTATAACCCTGCATGTTCTACACCTGTTTCCTGAGGATTTTGAAGAGGAAACTGTGTCTGGTTTAATCTGCTTTCAGATGAATTTGTCACTCTGTTCCTCCGGTGAATTACAGTGTAATTCAACAAGGTGTTCATTACTCTGACATTAACATTTACATCGTATTACCATACATTAGCTGCACTGTGTGGTTAAGTATTGGTGATAATAGTTTATTGAAGGAGCGTTACATCTGTGGTACTTATTCAGTACAGCATGGTGTTAATTTAATTCCACTGTAAAGTCACCTAATGAAATGCTTTGTTTCCACTGCCTTATCTTAGGCAATCTATTGGAAATGTAGCGGCTGTGTGTTGTAGTCAGCATTATGGTTGGGTTAACTAACATAAGGGTTAGTTGACAGGTGGCACTTAATGTTCAGGACAGGAGAAAATGTCTTGTCAAATTTGGTCTCAGATGGTCTTGCATAATCCAGGACACATTCTGTGTCATAACATTTTATGATTCAGTTCTCCACATATAAACATCAATCTGTTTGAGATCTCTATTGTCTCCATATAAAATGTAGTGTTTGGGATCAACCAACTGCTTTTCATACTGAGGTCAACTTCAAATAAGTAAACTTTTGAGATTCTATTTATGATCTGTTTCCTCCCACATGAAAAATCCTCCAAGTTCTGTCACGATGAGATTAAAGACATTGATCCGCAATGGAGGAGAGGGGTAAAAATAAATGCATCACATAATATTAAGTCAGGGGTGGTGCAAGATTCTCTGACCAAGAACAGATTCGTTTTACTCATCACGTCTTCTTTTACTCAATATGTCCCCTGCAGATGGTTTTAACAGATCTTTGCCCGGGTGAATGGGTTGCCTGAGATATGGTAACAAAAAAAGGGTCATAAGAGCTGTAGCTGTGTATCACCACATCTAAATGTGAGAAAACATTTGGTGTGAATGGATTCACACGTGTGAATGTGTTAAAACACTTTGATCAAATGAATTCAAATAGTTCAGTGTGTAAAAAGTATACAACAGAACAAATGGACNAAAGTATACTGCAATTCAGAAATGCACGGAAAAAGATTTTTGACAAATAATTTTTCAATGTATGAGGGCATAAAGAAGACTTGCACGGAGATTTGCAGTTACACAACTGTGTGTGGGTGAAAGAGTTCACATAACTCAAGTGTATGTATAAACCCCAAGTTGACAGCTACGGCTTAAACCTAGAAATACAAATACTCGTGTCCCTCATTTCACACTTCACCCTGAACAGCCAATAGAGATGAGATTGATTTAAAATTTGGATATTCCACTCAGAAATATTGTTTTGCTATCCGGTCACTGTGCCAGGGGGTAAGCCTAAGTTGCTGAGAGTCTGCAGCTGGAACAAAACGTTACCTTATGGGGAGGAAAAAAAAAAAAAAAAGTTGTCTTCTCTCTGAGGATGTTATTACTTCTCATTGTAAGCTGGGTTAACAAACCCAAGATTTTCCATCCGGAGATGAGAAGTATGTTTTCTGCTTGCATAATAAGTTAATCTAGTTGCGGTTAGATGCCTGCAAGCATTTCTCGCTGAAGTTAATACAGTATTGCCAAAATTAACAATTACATTGATTTTTGCTCAAAGAAATGGGAACAGGAATTGGATTTGAGTCCTTTTTGAAATAACATTAATTGAGTTAGATGAACAAGCTGCTAGAAAGCATTCGATTGAAGAGAGCTGTCATAATCCAATATCATCCCATCTGCAAAATCACTGCAGATATTTGATACATGTCAGCATTTGATGTTAGAGCCAGTAACAGTAATGTAGCTACTTTTTGTCATGACTTACATAACATTGTTATCAATTTGGTTTGGGGAATTCACACTAAACTCACAACATTTACTTGGCACAATAACAGATACAGTGAATTAGAAAATTGGGTTTTAACTACGTTAGGGATGTGCTCACTGGACACTTCATTAGTTACACCTTGGTTTGGGCCCCATTTTGCCTTCAAACCTTCTTTAATTCCTTGTGGCATGGATTCAACAAGGTGCTACAAACATTCCTCAGAGATTTTGGTTCATATTGACGGTCCCCTGTTCTTAGCGAATTTGATCTTCTGCTACTGTAGCTTCAAAAGTCAACTTGCTGTGCATTCGGAGATGCTGTTCTGCATACTCTGGTTCTAACGAGTAGTTATCTGAGTTACTGCTGCCTTCCTGTCAGCTTAAAGCAGTCTGGCCATTCTCCTCAGACCTCAACAGGGTTCTCAGGTTGCCCAGAGAACTGCTGCTCACTGGATATTTTCTCTCTTCCAGACCATTCTCTACAAACCATATTGTGCAGGAAAATCCCAGTAGGTCAGCAGCCCATCTGCCATCAAGAACCATACCATGTTCAAAGTCACTGAAATCACCTTTCTTCCCCATTCTGATGCCCGGTTTGAACTTCAGCAGGTCATATTGACCATGTCTATGTCCCTAAATGCACTTAGTTCCTGTCTAAATATTTGCATTAATGAGAAGTTGAAGAGGTGTGCCTAATAAAGTGGCTGAGTGTATAATTTTAGCATCAACACAGCAATATGCGTGTGCGTAATAGTCACACTGCAGGATGCACCATGTCATGTAAGGGAAATTAACTCACTTGCATGATGCTACACATTCAGATGTGTTACCTTGCTGCTATACATGTGACCATATTTGGTTTCCATACAGAAGGAGTTGGGATTTTATCAAATGAGCTGAAGGAATGTAAATCTGATAACGCCAGTCTAAAGATTACGTTTTACATTTAGTCATGTCCTTCACATGGTAAATGCAGGTGCACATCAGATGACACCCGAGTGACGGGGGAGGGGGGAGCAATCAACTGACTCAAGAGTTTGATCTGGGGATAATAAAGGGAGGTGAGATCATAGACGGGCTCATTTAACTGTGTGACCTGGTTGCGAAAGGGGAAAAAAACCTTTACTATACTGTGCTACGTCCTCCAAACTCTGGATTCTGTGAAATATAGTAATACTTTCTGCACCAGAGACACTTAAAGTGATCCAGAGGTGCAGTAAGCTAGTGTGATGTGGATCAGGCATACCACCCCCTAGGAGGCCTTTGGCAGCTTCATCCCTAATGTGCTACTGAATATTTCTGTCCACTTCAATACCTGAGGGTTGTATCTGTTTATCCTGCAATGCTGATAGCCTAGCATTGGAGAAAGTGCAAGACAGAAAGGATGTGTCTCTGATGTTCAAACGTCTTCTCTGAAACGTCTACATTTAAGGTGGTGTTTTTGTAGAATGGATGGAGTGCTTAGCTGCATAGCAAAGCACACATACCAAGTGGGGTAAGAGGCGAAAGCTGAGCCTGCAAGACATTTACAAGATAAATATTACATTCTAGACAAGAACTCTGCATTCCTAAGACGTAGGCGGCACACAATGTTTTCGTAGTGGCATTTCTGTCAGAAGAATGCCAGAGTTGTTATGCATCTCTACAACCACACTGACACGAGTTGTCCTGTTTCTCGAAGAGGATGATTCACTATATGGGAGATCTTTAGTTCCAACTAAATCTTGGCAACAATGAAGTGATGGAGAGACATTGTTATCCAGCAACCTGATATTTTTTCCCATTTTTGCACTTCACTGCAAACCGCAATGCTTTCAATCCTTTTTAGAGACGATGCTTTCAATCTGTAGATGCTTTTATGTGTACTTGATATTGAATTTAACATTGTGATCACTTAGACTTTCTTTATTTAATAAATGTAAAGATTTGTGTGTTTGTAAACATTAAACTGTTTACAGTCAAACACACAGCATTATTGTGTAAAGTATACATAATAGTGATGTGCTACTTTGTATACATTGTTAGTCATTGATTTACAGTCTCGTGACTCTATGCAGTCATGTGAAAAACTAAGGGCACCCTCACTTGATTGATCAGCAAGTATGAGCACCTCTTTAAAAGCAGAGGTTTGGGCAGTTTGCTGGTCTGGAGTATTCAGGTGTGCATTAACACAATGTCACAGTCTTCCTAAGAGTGGGCATGCCAGCAAATTCACCCCAAGGTCAAACTGAACTGTAATGCTCAGAGAAATGACAAAATCCTCAAGAGCTACGTCTCAGATTCTACAGACCACAGTTAGCATGCTAAATGTTAAAGTTCCTGACATTACAATTAAAAGAAGACTGAACAAGTAAGGTTTGTTTGGAAGGGCTGGCAGGAGAAAGCCTCTTCTCTCTGAATCATTTTAGTGTGGCAGCACAGCTTAGGTTTGCAAAGTTGCATTTGAACAAATCACAAGCCTTCTGGAACAATGTCCTTTAGACAGATGAGATCAAAGTGGAGATGTTTGGCCATAATGCACAGCACCGTGTTTGGCAAAAAGCAAATGCAGCATATCAACATAAACACCTCATACAAACTGTCAAACACAGTGGTGGAAGGGTGATGATTTGGCCTTTTTGTGCAGCCACAGGACTTGGGCACCTTGCATTGAGTCGACCATGAACTCTATGCCAAAGTATTCTAGGGTCAAATGTAAGGGCATCTGTCCGACACCTTAAGCTTGGCCAAAATTGAGTCATACAACAGGACAATGAACCCAAGCACAGCAGCAAATCTATGACATAATGGCTGAAAAAGAAAAGAATGAAGGTGATGTCATAGCCTGGTCAAAGTCCATATCTCAACCGAAATTGCTGTGGCTTCCAGTAACCCTCAGTGAACTGATGCAACAATGCAACAGACTGATAGTCATACAGAAGACAGTTACTTCAAGTTATAAAGGTGGTTCTGCAAGCTGCTGAATCATGGGGTGTACTTAGTTTTTCACAGGACTGCAGAGTACTGTGAAAGTAAGTTATGGTTGTGTTAAAATAGTCTTTACATGTGTTGAAGCAATAATAGACATGAAATCTACAGGCAGACTAGAAAGGAGTATTCACTACACTGTCAGTTGGCTTTGATTGCAGCAAATTCGTCAGCTAGCCATTATTCTGAGGAATTCCTTTTTAAAAAATTTAAACCTGTTTGGTATGCTTATTCTATAAATACACCTATTTTAAGCTTGGTTTAAATCTGTCATTTTCTGTCTGCCTGAGTTACAGTTTACACAAATTCAAACCAAAGAACAGCTTGAACAGATTTCTGTACACAATCACACAGTCATTTCTCGAGTTCTGTTATGCGGATAATCTATAAATAGTCAGCACTAGTTACAGACAGGAGCCAGCTGACATCTCTTCCTAAAGCATTTAAATGAAATCTCATTCAAAAATTGTGTTTATAATACTTCCTTAGTAAAGATTTCCAATGCTGCCATTTATAATGGATTAATAATTGCAAATTTGATTGAATGTTGCACAGACCTTACATGGAAAATGTATTTCTAGGCTTAGAATACCAGTGCTCGTTGAGTGAAGAGACCTCCAGAAACCCCACTACCAGGGTTTAAACTTAGTACTTTAAACTCGCCTGCTCTTCTATCCTTTCAGCTCGACTGTATGTTCTTATTAAGGAAGTCATTGCTATGCCGGTAATTATAAAATTAGAAATTCACCACCAACAACTGGCCCCAGATTAACATTTTAATAAGTATTTGCTATCATGACTTTTGGATTAGTATCTAAGTTGAAGTTAGTTATACGTACAGTATTTATTATCACATCTATTAGTGTTATTAAAAATCACACAATCAGGCATGCTGCTTCACCCGCATTATAACCTTGCAGTGGCGGAAATAAGTATCCTGTCTGTCTCGGGTGTGGTAGTATAAAATCTTTTGCTTTCCAGCTCCTTGACATCTTTTTAAAAAATGACTCATTTGTGAACATGGGGAATAATAAAAGCTAAAAGATGGTGTTTTTCAGGCTTTAATGGCAGTGATAACATTGAAGATTTAATGTTGCTCCTTTTAGGCCATTTCTTTTATTTTTTAGTTAAGTGTTCTGTCCCTCATTACGATGTCAGTTAACTGAAGTTTCTGCAAATGACCTTGGCCAGCATCCAGCTTCAGAGCTGTCCTGTCAAAGCTGGAGGCGTGCCAGCACACTGGGCTTGTTGTCCACCCAGAACCGGGAAGAGCGTCAGGTAGACCAGTCCCAGTGCACAGTTTGAGGGACAACAGGCTGCCGACACCCTATGCTAATGCCCATATGTTCACGACTGCACTCGGCTCTGGCTCCCCTGGACACCTAGCTGCCATTCAGTCATGTCATTCAATAACCATCAAAACTCGCAGGGCTGATTAAGACCCCGCAGAATATGCACGCCTGTCCTTAGAAGATATTTAGACTCATCTTCAGCCTTCCAACTTCAAAGCATATATCTCGAATCAACTAATTTGAATTATTACAGTCAGCCGCAGAGCTTTTTGTTGTATATTTTTGTTTCCCTCACAGTCTCTCTCTCTCTCCCATTTTTCACTTGCTCACGGTCCCGCTCTCATCACATGCTCAGTATCCACTCAAGGGGCTAATTTTAGCAAACTTAATTGCATGTGTGTAGTAGTCTATGTAAAATGCATTCTAAAGACTCAGAAAAAAGATAATGAGGTCCAGTGAAAACGCAGTGTGTAATTGGCAGTTTATTCACTGTGCCATGGAAAAAGCATGGGTATCTAAAGCATGGAAATTTGGTGCCACTGTTTTCTTATATCAATGTGATTATCATTTATTTTGAATGTCTTTTTTTGTTTGTTTTTTTGCTGCTGCATGTTTTTTTGGTAAATGTACTTTTTGGATTCTGCTTGTAAAAAAACTGAAAAATCCTGACCATCTGCTAATCCATAATCTTACTTTGATGTCAGTTTTGCTACTACTCAACTTCAAATGAGCTGTACGGAAGCCAGGTATTGTAGCTGGGCTGTCTTTGTGATTTAAAGCTATTATGATTTGATATATTTGAGTATTTCATGTTCCAAGTTGTTTAACCAAATGCATCTGTGTACAACGGTGATGGAAAATTTATGACTTGCTAGTTTCTGGCACAGTGATTCTTAGAGAGCCAGCAGACTTGAATATGCTTTGAAATCCTGAAAAATGGTGCATTTTATGATGGAGTGTTGTGCGTAATTAGTCATGAAAGCTACTTGGTGATGCTTGTAAACGTGAGCCATTTCTTTCTCTTTTGTGTGTGTGTGTATACTCAGGCTAGATCTCATATGTGCTGCCTGCCACAAGTTTGGTATCAGTGAATAGTCCTCCAGGGGCAAGTTTTCATTTCTTGGGGAAAGAGCTACATTCCTCTTCCCACATATGGCTTCTGTGTACATATTACTCCCAGTGGGCCAATCAAAGTGGGTTTGCACATTCAGACTAGCAGCTTCACAATGTTTTTATCTGAGCTTAATCACAGACCATGCAGTGTGATATTCTCTTTTATCCTGTACTTCACGCGGTCATAAACTGGTGTCCGTAAAGATCACAAACACACCCACGCAGTGCCCTTCCTCAGGTGATTAAATGCTTGTCAGTGATCTCCGTCACAGTGTAACTCTTGGAGCTGATCCCTCACTGTTATTCTTATGGCTGAAGCCATATGGTTTGAACTCAGTGCCATTGAACCCTTGGCGGATTCAGCCACAATGAGAATGGAAACATTACAATGTCTCCAAACTGATTTAATGGACTTCCTTGTGTACCGCACGAGGGCTTCAGCCGAAATAGAAGCCTTTCAGCAGAGGAACATTAGTACTGCTGTGCTATCTGTGCTTCTGTGTAATTCTCCTACACACTATATTTATTTAGTGTACCTTTGGCTCTCATTTATTCCATCTATGCCCCCAGCCCCATGAAAAGCAAACAATTATAATACCCTTAAAGTACTGTATAAACACAGAGCACTTAAAAATGAATCATATTTATTTGTACTTCAGCTTCTTAGCATACAATTATTTCTGCCCAAGCACCATCTGGTATAAAAGTCATCTCCTATCTAGCCATATTAAATCTTCACTTAGAGCAGGTACTTTTTTTTTTTCATTAATTTAAAAAAAGTCATAACATAATTCTTATCTAAAATCATCAATCAGCAGTAGATGTGTTGAACAGTTTCAGATAGAGAAGATACAGTTTTACATGTTTTAATGATCCCATTGTTTTGTATCCAGTTCTTTAAATGAAGATAAATGAAGCTGCTCTTCTTTTTATTTATGGTACTGTTTTCCATTTCATTAGTTACCATACTGTAAACTCCCATTATCAGACTTGGTTATCTTTAACATAATAAAACAGGCTTTCTCTTGGCTTCCTGACTGTATTAGNCACACACACACACACACACACACACACACACACACACACACCAGCATTGCATCCGAATCTGTGAACTAAATCAATAGTTAAGGGCGTGAGCTGTCAGTCAAAAGACAATATCGCTGGTGATGCATTCGTTTCTGTCATCTCCTTCATTGGTTATCAACATCATATTGACAAATCACATCTAAAAAGACAATACTGAATGTCAAATCAGAGAGGCTTTCTATTCGCAAACAGCTCTGGCGTACACACAGAGAGGGTACCTCTCCAGGCATTAAAGCAGCAGCTGCAGGAGAGTTTCTCTTTAATTCCGACTGAATTATATAAACTGAAATCTAATAAGCAACTCTGGAATATCATGGCTTAAGATGTGTGTTACACAGGACAATGCCCGATAGTCTGCAGCAATAATGAGCAGAAACTCCTGGTCCTCTAATTGCTTGCTGGGCCTCTGTATGGCTCATCAGAGAGGAGCTTAATTGGCCATCACTACCCATGCAAGCATGAGGCTAAGGCTAGCCCTGTTCCTGCCTGCTCACTTTTACCAAGATGCTTACAGAATAAGTAAGCAGCTCCATTCATTCTGTATTGCTGTCACTAATGAACACGGTTTAGCCCGGAGGTCTTGATCATTGTGTCCCACTCCGTCTTACTCCGTTGCGGTCTCACCGCGTTTGCTGTGTTTTGTAACTGCAGTTTGCTGGTGTTGTTCCAGTGTTTGGTCTTTTTTTTTTCTTACTGTTAAGCATCAACGTAATGAAGTGCTTCCCGGTTTTGGTATTGGGGTCTCGAGCGCAAAGCTGACTCGCTGGGAGATAAGTGTCTTCAGCTGCTGGCAATCAATTTATTTGCCCTCTAATGTTGAATACGTGTGTGGAATGAATACTGAATGACATGAAAAGATGGAAGAGGAAAAGGAGGTTGATATTGCTGTCTGTGTGCATTCTTTTTCTCACTGAGAAATGTTCCTTTCAGGAGAACTACACAACTCTCCATGGACCATTACACTACCCTGAATAATACAATCACACATGAGTTTGGAACCTATTTCAATAGACACCCCAGTTAATGTTAAAACATCAACAAAGGAATGACATGATTTTTTTCATTTCCACACTTCAGCGCTTGTGCATTATTTGTTTTTGTTTTTTTTACTTTGTGTCGGCAAGATATGAAACCCCTGCGAAGGGGGAGCGAGTCTTACGGTTTTAGTGGGATTTTAGAGATGACAGACATTCCTGAAACTGTCCTTGGAAAAGTTGTCCAAACCCTGAAGAAAAGAAGGAAAAAAAAAGACACCCACAGATAATGCAGTATTGATTGGTACTTAAATCAGTTTGATAACCGCTTTGTCAAATCAGCTCTTTTAACAATCAGATTAAAGCTTTTAGTACAATCGATCGGGGAGGGATTTCAAATCTACAAGATGACAGTTACAGAGGAGCGCATTGCTAAAGCCCAGCCACCCATGAAAAGGATCTAGGGCTGCATCCACTGTTTACAGTCACTTTTCTTATACGGGGCTGCTACCATACAGAAAGACAATCTGAGAGCAATAGCTGGAACAGAAAGAATATAGCATGGAAGGATAACCAGAATTTTGGCCTGAACAATTGTATGACAATAGCTGTTCAGGTAACAAACTACAAAAGATTCTTCACAGTACATCACACAGATGTGGCAGCCTCATCTGCACAGATCTGAAGAAAATTGTAACATTTTTTTTTTTTTATATTCTTTGTGCTCCTGGATAATAGAGGTTGTGTAACAGAGTTCAACTTGTCTGTTCCCTTGATGTCTCCCAGAACAATACTGCGATATTGATTCTCGCAGCCAAATCTGAATTAATGTCATGCAGTATGACATCCAGATGAAACAAATGCCACCTAAAATGCCACGCAGAGTAAATAAGATCACCCTGGCTGTGGCCCGATCATTACAAAATAAAACACTCCGCTGAGATTAGCAGCATTTTAACTCAAAATGCAAGGTGTTATGCTGTTGCATGCATATTTTTTTCCCCCAGTATTCTCAGTTAGCATGCATCTGGGAGAAATTTTAAGTGGCTTTATGAGACACCTCATCAGTTGGAGAAATGGAACTGGAGAATGGAGGTATTGAATGGTAATTGCTGATATTCTCTATATTTGATGTTGAAAGGTACTCTCTTGAGCCATAATTCTGGTTGCCAAGTCAGCGAGAGGCGACTGTGAGACTGTGCTAGCTTCTCTCCTGGGCTTCTTAATTGGCTTTGTTATTGCAGACCTGTGCAGGGTGAAGGCAGTGAGGGAGATTCTGAGCTTTGGTGTATAAGATACAGAGCTTTCGACTGTGACCCTCCTCCCAGGGGCAGAGTGTTCACAGCTGCTCTCTCTTGAGAAGGTGACCTGGCTTTGGATCCCTCTCTGCGCTTCTCCCTGAGGACCCACCCCCACCCACCCACACACCCATTCTCTCCCACTCCCCTGTCATTCGCTCCCTTCCTCTCAGAGGTCATTTTGTACACCGTCGTGGAGCGTTCTCCTCCCCTCCCCCTTTTTCTCTGCACCCATCGTTTTTTGGCTCAGCGGGGAGTCGCTAATTCTCTCCGCTCTGCAAATTTCCACACTTTTCCAGTGTGGGATGCCAACGCCTCTTCAGTGCCTCACTCTGGCATCACCACCCATCCCAGCAACACATACACACGGATTCATATAAGACACTATTCTCCACACTGACATGACTCCACCCTCAGTGGGCTTTTAGCAGTGAGAAAACAGGGGTGCCATACGTGACAGTCATAACAGACCAGCCCTGTGTTATTTTGGGTCCTGCCACAGAGGCATCTGATGTATTACAGTGATGTTCACTGAGCAATTCTTCTTATGACCACTCTTTTCAAAAACCTTAAGAATAAATGTCTGGCACTAGCAGAAAACTCTTAGGGAAGGTGTGTGTGTGTGTGTGTGTGTGTGTGTGTGTGTGTGTGTGTGTGTGTGTGTGTGTGTGTGTGTGTGTGTGTTTGAGTGCAAAAGGAAGTGTAAGTACTAACTTGGTGTTATTATGTTATGGCATTGAAATAACACGTGCAATCAACTCCCCATTGTCAGTTCTTGACCCATTTCTTATTACAGCTTATTATCATTAGCAGCCATGAGGGCTGTTCCAGGTGAGAACTACCGGGCTTCCATCTAAATTACAAATACAGTATGTGTAGGCAAGAAAAAACAAACCACATAAGATACATTTTTAATACAACTTTGCAACGACGTCGTCTTCTAAAGAGCTTTCAAGTAGACATTAGCGTACATGTGACTTGATTATGCAGCATTAGTCTATTTATTACTAGGGAACTGCTTTTGAGCTGTCACAGCTAAGTCTGTCTCGCTCCTTGTAAACACAGCTTTGGAGTCCATTTGCGGAATTAAAGTTGCAAATGAGCGGTTCTGGAGTAGGCCAGGAGAGGGCTGTCAGATAATCATTACATACTATATTAATGCTTCTCGTTGGTGGTATTAAATGATTGTGATGTCTTATTTAGAATTGGAGCTATCTGGCAAAAGAAAAAAAATTAATTCCTGAAGATGGGATATGTTAATTTGTTTCCCTGTATAAATTCCTTTTGTTTATAATAAAGAGAATCCTTCCTCAAGCAAGTGTTGTTTCTGTGTCTTTTTGTCGATGCATTAGTGGAAGAAGTATTTGTATCCATTGTTTTAAAGTGAAAGTCGAGTTAAAAATGAAATGCAAGAGTGTGTGGGGGAAAAAAAAAAATAAAAGTATTGCAATCAGTATCTTAAGCAGAGTAGCATCAAGGCTTACTTAAATTACAGAAGTAAAAGAAAAGCATTCTAATTTAGAAAAGTCAGTTTTAGAACATTATACACTGCTCAAAAAATTAAAGGAACACTTTTTAATCAGAGTATAGCATCAAGTTAATAAAACTTGTGGGATATTGAGCTGGTCAGTTAAGTAGCAGAGGGGGTTGTTAATCCGTTTCAGCTGCTTTGGTGTTAATGAAATTAACAGGTGAACTAGAGGAGCAACAATGAGACAACCCCCAAAACAGGAAACTGACTTTACAGGTGGAGGCCACTGACCTTTTCCCCTCCTCATCTTTTCTGTTTTTTTTTAACTAGTTTTGCATTTGGCTAGGGTCAGTGTCACTGCAGGTAGCATGAGGTGATACCTGGACCCTTCAGGCTGCACAGGTAGTCCAACTCCTCCAGGATTGAATATCAATATGGGCCATTGCCAGAAACCATGCCACGCCATCAGAAACTGACTTCATGAGGTTGGCCCGAGGGCCTGACGTCCATAGAATACCAGAATTGGCAGGTCCACCACTGGAGCCCTGTGCTTTTCATAGATGAGAGCAGGTTCACCCTGAGCACATGTGACAGGTGTGAAAGGGTCTGGAGAAGCTGTGGAGAACATTATGCTGCCTGTAGCATCTTTCAACATGACTGGTTTGGTGGTGGGTCAGTGATGGTCTGGGGAGGCATATCCATGGAGGGGCGCACAGAGCTCTACAGGCTCTGCAACAGCACCCGTACTGCCATTAGGTATCGGGATGAAATCATTGGACCCATTGTCAGACCCTATGCTGGTGCTGCTGGTGCGGTGGGTCCTGGGTTCCTCCTGGTGCACGACAATTCCCGGTCTCATGTGGCAAGAGTATATAGACAGTTTCTTGAGCATTAAGGAACTGATACCACTGACTGGCCCCCACACTCACCTGACCTAAATACATTAGAACATCTCTGGGACATTATGATTCGGTCCATCCAATGCCGCCAGGTTGCACCTTAGACTATCCGGGAGCTCAGTGATGTCCTGGTCCAGATCTGGGAGGAGATCCCCCAGGACACTGTTGGTTGTCTCATTGGGAGCATGCCCTGGTGTTGTCAGGCATCAGTACAAGCACAAGGGGGCCATACAAACTGCTGAGTACCATTTCGAGTTGCTGCAATGAAATTTCAGCAAAATAGACTAGCCTGCTGCATAATTTTTTCACTTAGATTTTCGGCCCTCTGTAGGTAGATAATTTCATTTCCATCAAATGATTCTTTCGTTGCTCACACATTACCCAGTCCATGTCAGTAAATATCCAGCATGTTTTTTTTTGTTTGTTTGTTTTTTTGCCCCAGTGAGATCTCATTTTCAAACTGTTCCTTTAATTT
>JASGAU010398581.1:0-18294 GCA_030220045.1 Australoheros facetus
GTGTGTGTGTGTTCTTGTCTTATTCATGTTGTGGGGACATAAATCTGTTTATACAGTCACATTGTGGGAATTTGCCCCTTTCTGTGGGGAAAACTGAGTCCACATGATGTAAATCATTTGATTTTAGGGTGAAAACCAGGTTTAAGGTGGTTTAAGGTGTTAATATTATGGTATCTTCTATTCATTCACAGGGTATTATTAATGACTCCGTTAACCAAAAAATAAACGCTGCCACCGATTTAACACCACATCTGTACTCTTCCTCCCTCCCCCTGTAGGGATGGCTACAGTGTTGGATGTAATGGTCGCACCTCCAGGTCGGGTCGCCTCTCCTCGATGGGAAGCCCCGCCCTGGAAGAAGACGGGATCTTCCTCAATTCAAGCAACAGCAAGCTCCTAGAGAGAGCTCAGGGAATCCTACTGTGAGTGGCATGTATACACATCACATACTGTACATGCATATCAAGTCACAGCAGTCGTCTTTTGCCAGTGCTGAATACGGTATATCATACTGAGCACTCAAAGAGCTTTTACCCTACAAGCTGCATTCACCCATGCACACACATTCATACAGCGCTTTGTTCTATGCACCGCAGGCTCTTTTATCTATCACCCACACACTCACACAGTGCATCAGGGGCAACTTGAAACCACTAACCTTCCAATTAGTAGGTAATCCACTCTACCTCCTGAGCCTCAGCTTCCCCTAGTTGGTCTAATATTAGTAGTGATATACTTTAAAGGAGACCTATCCTGCTCATTTCCTGCTCCATGTTTTTTATTCTTCTGATTGGCAGCCCCTTGTAAACGTGAGGTCAACAGATGCATGAGGCTTCCGTGCTAGCAGCCAGAGCTTCGTGCCTGATCATTTTAGGGCTATCTGCTCTCGTTAACATCATACAGAGCCAAGTGTAAGAAACAGTTGTCTGGAACTGGGCATTTTGAGCAGACTATGGCTCACAGGGATTATGCACTGACTTCATGATTCCAAACTTTGGCCATGTTTAATATGAGCATCCATCATTGTAATTTGGCCCTTTAAGTTACTTTTTTGACATTTCACCTTCCCCTCCAATTAAGAGGGTTAAGCAAAATGTCAAAAAGTAACTGAAATGGTCAAATTGTATGTTTTTTTTACATCAATTTGCTGACCGGAAGTAGGGGCAGGGCTGGAAGCAGCCCACGGGACAGGAGTTTGGGCACCCCTGTCATAGGGTTTCATTTTGATTGTTGGGTTTTCTCTGTAATTATTGCACAATATAAAGCACCTTGAGGCAACTGTTTGTTGTGATTTGGCGCAACATAAATGAAATTGAATTGAATTGAATTCTTTGATTACTTCTGCTGATAATATCTGTTAATCATAATTTCTCATCTTTAGGAGAAACAAAAACTGCAAAAGTAAACCAACCCTTCCCAAGGTAAGACGCTAACCTGACACAACAGAAAGCATTTCTATCTCACAGCTTGGACGGTGTGCATTAAATTCAGTAATACACACATTTATAAATGATGTGGTTTTGTGTGTGCAGCACTTGTTGGACATCAAGTCTCTGCGCTACCTGAGCAGTGTTACGCTCCACGACCGCATCACCAAGTCGCTGCTTCACCTGCACAAGAAGAAGAAGCCTCCCAGCATCAGTGCTCAGTTCCAGGTCAGTGCCGCTTCTCCCTCTGCTGGTGCACATGGAGAACTACAACAACATCAGTGACACAGCAGTCTGCAACGTGAGCGTGTACGAGAGGACTCATAACAAAAAGAGTAAAAATTGAAATTGTTTCTGTTTGTGTGTGCAGGCGTCACTCAATAAGCTGATGGAGACTCTCGATCAGTCAGAGCCGTACTTTGTCAAGTGCATTCGCTCTAATGCTGAGAAGGTGATCACTCCTGCAGAAAAGCTTTCACCCCGTTAATGACTGACTGCTGGATTCTGTTTAATCACTCCTTTGTTTTCTGTCCCACTCAAAGCTGCCGCTGCGTTTCAGCGACACTCTGGTACTCAGACAGCTGAGGTACACAGGTATGAGGGAAACCGTCCGGATCCGACAATCAGGATACAGCATCAAGTACACCTTTCAGGTAATCCCCTCCTACTGCCACTGCACAGCAGATCTACAGCCATTGCCATGTTATTATTATAATGTTATTTATTTATTAGTACATTGATACAGATTGCTGTCAGAAAATAATTCAGCAGTCTGCCTTAAAGGATGCATGAATTAATGGGGGTTTTTTGTTGATAAAATAAAATCATATTTCATGATATTTAGATTTACTAACTAAAATAATATGTTTAAATTTAAATATTAAGTTTTTGATGGAACAAAACATGCATTTTAATGTTCCGTTTCTTATATTTTCATAAAATGAATCACCAGCTGTCTCTTTATATCCAAAAATGGTTACACACATATCCTTTTTTTAGGACTTTGTGCATCACTTCCATGTGCTGCTGCCTCGGGGCACCAGTCCCACAAAGTCAGGTATCAGGGAGTTCTTCAGACGTATCCACCTGCTCCCTGCTGGGTATCAAGTGGGCAGCACAATGGTACGAATTCTGGAAATCGGTTTACCTGTTGTTCTCTCTTTTTTATGTACCATATGATGGACTGCAGCAATGTGCTAACTTAATGTTTCTCTACGATGCAGGTGTTCCTGCGGGAGGCTGAGCGTCAGCGTCTTCAGGCCCTCCTACACCAGGAGGTCCTGCGGAGAATCGTCATGCTGCAGCGCCGCTTCAGGGCCGTTCTGGAGAGGAAGCACTTTGTCAACATGAGACGAGCCGCATGCACCATCCAGGTGAGATGCTGTGATGGGATTGGCCCAGGAGATGTTCCTGTGCTCTCCTCACTGCTCACTGCTTAATCCCAAGTTTTCCCTCAGAGCACTTTAGGAGGAGTTTCCATTAAGGCTTCTCAGTCTCTGACTGTTTAAGCATGAGCTGATTAACAGCTGTGTACTAACTCTTTGTGTATACGTATTCTGGTTCTTTAAATATAGTGAGATGGTAAGCATTTATGTACTCACGGGAAAGGTCACTCTTTATTCTGACCATTAAGGATTTTGGAATATAAAGTATATTATTTGTCTTCTTGGTCTTTAACTGGCAAATTCTCTAACACGAAATCCATCTTAGTGTGATTGCACCCGTATGCAAGGTAACAATCCAGTGGATGTTGTGTGTCCTGGGTGCTGCACAGTCTGCCCAGGCACCACCTTTGCCTGCATCAAAATGCAGCTCTCATTTTGTCTTGTGTTACAAATCAAACCCACACCTTTCCTTTGGAGCAGTGTGTTTTCATCTCTTTCTAAAAGCCCAAAGTCACTTGCTGTTTAGCTCAGTTCAAGCTAAGATGACAGAAAGAGAGCCTCTGGTGAGCAAGATCTATTCTTTGATTCTTTGATGGTCTCTTGATGCGTTCACTTTTCATGACATGCAGCAAATTTTAATGAGTTATTATAAGAACATACACTATAAAGTAAATACTGTGAGTGGGAGAGAGAGAGAGAGAATGAAAGACAACAAATTCATTCTCTGTTTTTTTCTGGAAGAGTCCTCAAAGGGAAGCTGTCCAAATCCTTGTCAGGCTGAAAGGAAACCAACCTGGTCATTCGAGAGCAGGAGCCAGTTGGGCACAGATAACATTTAGGAGATGAATGTCAGTCAGAGCATCTAAATATAAACTGTTAGATATGTCAATATGTTCAGGTTTATTGTTAACTTTTTATCCACCTGTGAATGTTTATCTAATATTTTTACCGAAAGCCAGTGTGCTTTTAATTTGCAAAGTTGTTGGTTATATTTCTGTGTTGCTCTTCCAAGATTACAGTTCAAGTTCTGAATTCGAGTTATACCGGGGCTTAATCGAAATAATGCAAGGTGTCTTCTGCCTTTTCGAATTTGTCAAGCATTCCAGTGCTGTCAGTCATGCTGTATCACATTGCTTGGACATACCGAATGAATACAAAGCATCAAATTTTGTGAATCTTTTACCTAAAGTCTGTGTCAGTTCAGCCCAGCTGAAATGGGGATATTTTTAGAGGGAACAAAAGAGGGATAAACATCTTTTTCTTTTAAAAAATATTCAAAATTTAGCTGACTCTTTTCCACATTTGTTTTACCTCAACGTGCTTTTCTTTCTGTTTCTCTGTTTCTGCAGCGATGGTGGCGTTTCTGCCTCTTCAGGCAGTCCACCATTGATCTGAGTGTTGAGGAGGGGGCGGCAGTGTGTCTGCAGGCAGCTTGGAGGGGTTACATGGAGCGAAGGAACTTCCTGCACTGGCGGGATTCAGCGATCGTTATACAGAGGACCTGGAGAAACTGCTGCCATCGTAGGGCTCTGGCAGCTACAACAATTCAAATGGCCTGGAGAGGATCCAAGGAGAGGAAGCGCTACCGCAGAACATACAGAGCGGTGATACAGTTACAGGCAGTGGGCAGGGGATACCTGGCTCGACTCAGGTGGGTAAATGAGTTGAGTCTGTGGGTAGTTTGAGAAGATCATGAGTCAGGTTCTTTTGATTGATTTTTTTTTTTTAGTATATTTTAAATGAGGGTAAAATAATTTGTGTGATTTATGTATGCATACTGTATTAATATCATATTTTCAGAGATTAAACTTAACTATTTACTGCACACCTGGTAAATACGGTCCTAGAAAAATTAAATTATATGAAAGAAACACTTTGGATCTTCATCCATGCCAGAAATGCATTGATCTATTTCTCTACCGATAAATGTTTCGTGTAGTTATTTTTACTTCTAATCTAATTTAGGGAGCTAGGCCTTGTTTACAATGATACTGAGTATTTAATGTGATATTAAACGATGCAAACAATAAAAGAAACTACAATTAAGGACACAATATCCAAAAAAGAAGAGGTGAATTAAGTAAATCAGGTGCAGACAGGAACTAAGTGGCTATGATTGAGAAATTAAATTGACTGGGAGTCACCAAACAATTAGTTTGGGCACATTTTAAAAGGTGGCTGGAGCAAAGAAGCTAAAAGCAGTTCTGCCAAGCTCAGTCAGGGATCTGCAGTCATTGGACCAAGTCTGATAAAGCCCAGAGCATCAGTCTGACAGAAGGGATGTGAAAGAGCAGCTTACCAATGAGAACTTAACTGGGAAACAAGAACAGATGGGGCCTAGTCCATCTTGTTGAGAGACCTTTTTCATATAAGATGCAATGATGACTATAATAATATAAGAACTATAAATGTTGTCAGTTAGAAACAAAGAGTGGAACCAATGCAGAAGTGCTTTAAACCTGCATTTTTTCCCCCCTAATGGTCAACAGGGGTCAACTCCTCTCACTGTTTTCAGTATTTAAATATTTTAGTATTTGGACACACTCACCCATTCATATGTTCCCAGAGGCTACATTCGTCTTCGTCTTGTATACACGGTTGTGAGTTCACAGTTGTTTCTCACTATTACTGTTTTCAGGTTTAGAGACTTCAAGAAGCAGCACGAGAGACTAAGCAAACAAACAAGTTTGTCAGCAGCGATGGATGAAGAAACTGTGAAAGAACCCACCTCATCCAGACTGGAGAGCTATGGCCAGGATGTCTCTGTGGAGCTTTCTGAAGACTCTAAGCCTGTTTCGTGTTACGCAGCAGAGATGGAAAAAGAAGATGACTCAGAGCGGAGTAAGAGCCTAGACGAGAGTAGCCATAAGAACCGGTCCAAACGAGAGAGCAGACGAATGAGAGAGCTGGAGCAGGCACAGTTCAGCTTGGAGCTTCTCAAAGTCCGAAGTACCAGTGTAGGGGGTTCGGTGCCAGAAGACCCGGTCCCAACCAGCAGCAGCACCTCTCAACAGGATGAGCATCACAAACATTCACCCCAAGGGTCCCCGGCTAGTCATGGAAGTTTTGAGGTGCTCGGTGTGGAAGACATGGAGACCGAAGGCTCTGGAGGATATAGTTCTCAGTCAACTGCATTTCAGGAACAACCCCAAACTCTGGATATTCAACTTCAGGAGGGGCTGAGAGATTCCAACTACAACGAAAAAGCTGTGACTGAGCTGCCAAACAGAGGGGAGGGCCCAAGGGCAACATTTTATATTGCTTCTGACCAAAGTCCAGCTCATGAACCAAAATTTGAAAGCCCTAGCAGATCACACAAAGACAGAAGGGAGTCCACCTCTCGAAGGCCGGTAGTGGTGTTGATCAGTATGCAGAAAGAGAGTCCTTTGGAAGAGGGAGAGCTGCTGGCAGCCCAAACTCTAGAAAGATCTTCTCAAACAGGAGCACCCAGTTCCCAAATGGCCCCTATTGCAGGTCTTGAGATCGAATCAGACAAGGAAAAACCTCAGGAGAGAAGAGCGATCAGGCCGGCAAAGGAGGCCCCCAGCCCGGTCCTGGACACCAAACCCCCAAAAGCCCAGAAGAAGAGCTCCGCCCAGACTGTGATTGTGAACATGGTGGAGAAACCCTCCAATACTGTGTTCTCCCCACCTAGACGCAAGCTGCCATTCTCCAAGTAAGCTAATTGTACTTTCATGTTTGCATTGCAGGGCAAAGATGCATGTTTTGCTGAAGCTATTTAAATTTAACACCTTTCTGCACCTGCGGTGCCTCTTCTGTTTCAATTTACTGAAAAAAAAACTCCTCATGGCAAACACCCTGCCTTGTGGTCTGCTCTGTGGAGGGTGACTCATCCGCCTTTTAGTCTGTATGAGTTTTACTGATGTGTTCCTTTATTTGCTGCTCCCCACATGCACACGGTGGGCTTGGGCAGCAATCTCTCCTGTGAATACTGAACAGGTAGAGTTTGTGGTTTGGCCAGTCCTCTGACACCAGATATTTGTTGGGCATGAGAGGGAATAATCCCAGTTAAGATTTACACATTTGTGTTAAGTTTCATGTTCACATGGTGTCAATAGGATAACCTTGATCAGATAAGTTTACAGTTTTATCACCAGTTTTCCTTCCTTAAAAAAGGATTGTGTAACCTATCATTGTCAAGTCTTTCACTAACAAAGACTTCATTAGTGCTGTTTAGAGTCAGCAGATAACTAAAGTATAACCTTTAAAACTGTGGTGGTGTGGTGCAGGTCCGATAAGGATTTGGTGAACCAGGAAAGATCTCTCGCCATGTTCAGAGATGATTCCAAATCTGCTGGATCCAGAAACAGAGAGGTAGGACCTCAGAGCCACGTGCTCTTTCACGCATTACTTTCACATCGTTTGCACATCATAATTTTTACTAATTCAGTTGAGATTCTGAATTTACAGTTTTATGTACTTTGAGTCTATTCCAGGGCACTAAACGAGTAAATGCAAGCACACAAACAAACGCGCACACAGCTGATATATTCTTATGGTTGCCTGGAAGCAGGTGGGTCGCCCCGGCCCCAAAAAGAAAGCCCGAATGTCCCGGACACGCTCCGACTTCCTCACACGCTGTAACTCAGAGGGTGCGACCCAGTCGGACGACGACGATGAATACTACATCCCTGCCCACTCCTGCACGCTGCCCCCCTCCCTGTCTCCCTCACACTCCCACCCTGACGCTGACTGTCACAGTGACTACGAGATGGTAAAATACCGGATCCGCAGAGGTCACCTGACCTCCACACGAGTTTCCTGTCCACTTCGGTGCCCCCTTTCTACTTTCTTCTCGTGCATCTGCCCACACGACAGGGGGAGGAGGCTTTTAACACTGCTAACACCACTATCGTTTTTCAATGCTGTCGGGCCAAACAGATGTTTCTCTGCTAATATGGCAGGACTTTTTTTTTGCCAGCACTGATGAAGGTCGCTCGGTGCAGTGAATGGCCTTGCACGTCGCTTTGGTGGCTGCTAGTTTGAAAATAAGGTCCAAGCTTCTAGACGACACCATCTTTTTCACTTCACATAAACTCTCTCTTTTAGGGGAAGCATCAACATCTGTGAGTTTCAGCTCACAGTTTCAGCTGGTTTCATTCAATTAACACGCGCTGTGCAAAAATTTCATCATCATTTAATATGTCCTTTCAATTATCCAATTATTTATTCTGACAGTAAAATGAGGAAAAAATAAAAATCACGACAGGTTTTAAACCTGACAATTTTGCATTGTTGTTTGATTAATCCAGAGACTTTTATACTTGAAGTGGACCTGTTATGCGTTTCCTTATTTTCTGTCACTGTCAAGTTCAAGAAACCAGTTTGACAGGATTGGCGCTTCAGACATTACGCGTGATGGAAGCGCTCATCAGAAGACGAGTACACTGTAGTTATTTGAGTGACTGTTGAGTTGCTGTTGCTTTCTATCAGGCCAGAATATGTAATGTTAATTAATCCCTGTAAGCCAAAAGTTCAGGTGTCAGACTGCTCTAAAGGCTCCAACTCATACAGATTTTTCTACTCTATATGACATCAGTGAGAGGGGATATTTCTAATCTGGTGTTAAAGAGAGAGGAGCTCAAACAGACAAAGACTGAACTAATGACCTATACCAAGGCCCAATATAAGATAAATAAACTGTGAATCATGCAAAGCTAGTCTAATAGAGGGTAAGACTAAAAAAAAGGAGCCTGGCTGGAGAATGCATTATGCAAAATAAGAGAAAAGGAGCTGAAAGGTACAGTCCAAGAATAAGAGTATGGAGGTTAAATTGAGCACAATAGGTTCACAATAACAAAAGAAATCCTCTCAGTCCAAACTGCTCACAGTGCTGCAGCTGTCCTGAAGGAAAAATAAAATGTTAAAACTCAGAATGATATTTTATTTAGATGTTCGTGCACCTACTTCTTCTTTCACAGCACTGAGCATAGGCTGTTCCACTTTAAACTCTTGTTTGACTCATGGATTTTGACCTCCAGAACCAGACCTGTCCTTGAAACGAAACATCACGCGTTACATTGCACGCCACTGCTCCTGCATGCTGGAATCAATAAAACCTTGAGCGGAGTAGCTTCTCACTAACGGTGACGATTTCCTGCAGAATCTAACACACACGTTTATCTGTCACACACTCTCATTATCAGACCTGTGCATGTTTATGGTGCTGATTTTTTTCAGTTTCCTCACAATTAGTAGATGTTAGTAGTAGTAATGTTTTAGTAGTAGTTTTGGAAACAGCCTCTGTTAAACCTATAAAAATCTGCAGAATCCTGTCACAGTCTTATCAGCTGACAGATTTTGTGCTCTTTCTCACTCTGCATCGTTGTCTTCTCTCCAGTCGTCTCACAAAGACCAGAAGAAAATCCATAAGACCATGTCATCAGGGGACCTGGGTAAGATGGAGGTTCTCAGGAAAACCTCCAGTCAGGATGGAAGGTAGATCGCTCAAGTCTGTCTTTTTACATCTCACTTTTTATGCTGGATATTTAAGGGGGGTTGTTGTTGTTTTTTGTTTAGCAGGATGAGAGGGAAGATGCGATTCTGGAGTAAGACGAAACACAGTGAGAAAAAACTGTCAAGGGAGAAGCAGGCCAGCATGAGTGAAGGTGGAGCAACACGTGGTAAAATACTACTAAACATGCCATCTTAGCCACTGAGTGGATTTATAAGCACACACAGACCAGATGTGATCATATGAAAAATCAAATACATTACCTGATTTAAATTTGGCGCATCTCTTCTTCAAGATCATCTCCTTGTGTGCCTCAGGACTTCATTCAGCATTGCTGCTGTTTATAGATCGCTTCCTGGAAGGTCTGATGTGATCACTTGCACTGTTCCTTTGGGATTTTGTCATGGACTTTGGGGATATGCAGAAAACAACACATTTCATATGAAGGATCATCGCTGGTGATGAGAGCTTTGACTGTAGTCTTCAGCAGTTCATAGTTTCACATCCCAAAGGCAGAGAAACCAGGAGCATGTTTGTCAACGTTCACGGGGGTGCGCACTGTGAACTATCCCACGAGGGTGAGATTGTCAACAGAGAACGTTAACTTAAAATGACCTGAACTGTGGTCCCTGAAAACACAGCAGTTTTTCCTTTTAGTTAAGATTTATTTGGGGGATTTTGACAGACAAACTCAAACCCAGACACACCCAGACACACACATCACGAGGCACAAGAGCATGGAGACAGAACAGGACTTCCATGGAGCAGTCTATAAATAGCAGCTGCATTAAATCTTGATGAGATCCAAGAGTAGCTCCACTTGCAGAATGTTCTGATCACACCTGTGTGCAATAAAAACAAATACAAATCAATAAAAAATAGTGCCAGAACTGCAAGCAGTAAATTTTAGACATGGTGTGCAGAATTCACAAAGGGCAGAGTATAGCAAAAGGTAGTTTACTCCTAGAAACCTAAACTTTCTCTATATTTGTCTTGCAGAAGGCCCGTCTCCTCCTCACAGTCCAGATTTGGAGGCGGCTTCGTCTGGGGGGGTCAGGGACAGCAAGGAGAACAAGGAGCCGTCTCCTAAAATGAGGAGGCGTCGCAGCGTGAAGATCAGCAGCATCGCTCTGGAACCCGCCCAGTGGCAGAATGACGCGCTGCACATCCTCACCTCGGCCCACGACTATCGCAGCATGAACGACTTCCTCATGAAGAAGGTCAGAGGGCAAACCCTGCGCACACTTCACTGACTCACACAAAGTGTAGTGTTTGTGTAATTCGACTGTTTGTACAGTTATAAATGTTACCTCATGGTACATAACATTCCAGTTACAGCAGTAAATAATAATGTAGTAAAATGTGTTTTTAAGAGCCCAGTTCATTAAAAATCACACACAGCACACTGTGTGTAGTTAGTTACACTAAACAACATTAAAGGGACAGTACACCATAAAAATAAAAATGTACAAATTTATGCATCTGGATTATTTTAGTGTGAGTTGTTTTTTTTTAAAAGCTGTATTTATCATTTACTGTTAACCTGAGAAACATTTGCTCCTCCAGATTGCAGACCTTGATTCTGAAGATGGTAAAAAGGACACCATGGTGGATCTTGTCTTTAAGAAAGCACTGAAGGAGTTCAGGATCAACATCTTCAACTCGTACTCCACTGCCCTCGCTGTGAGTCCGCAACCCGCTTTTTCTCTTTGGTTGTTGTCAGCTGCTTGATGGATCACATGATCAGGGAGATACTGAAAGATTAGAGAAGTAGCCATTCAAACTAGATTTACCCTTTTGTCTGTCCTTTCTTTCTTTTTTCTTCGCACCACCAGATGGATGATGGTAAAAGTATCCGTTACAAGGATCTCTACGCATTGTTTGAGCACATCCTGGAGAAGACGATGCGTCTGGAGCAGAGAGACTGGAGCGAGTCACCGGTGAAGGTGTGGGTCAACACATTCAAGGTGTTCCTGGATGAATTCATGACAGAGTATAAGCCCATGGAGGGAACCATCGGCAGGGTAAGAAGGTTTAAAACTGGATAGATCCATTAAAAGATAACAGAAATTATTTTATAGGATATAATTTAATAAAAATGTGAATTGCTGTAAAGATAATGACTAATCTTAAAGCATTACAGGTACTGAAACACAGAAAATATACATTTTTGTCTTTTTGCTCTTTTCAGGCCCCCAAACGTGAACGCAAGAAGTCAAGGAAGAAAGAAACTGACATTGTGAGTTGAAAAATGCTTTGGTAGTTTGAAGGAAGACATCTTGGGGAAAAATTAAATAATAATCATAAAAACATATCGGAACCACTGCTGAAGAGATACTCGACAAAGCTTTCTTTCTAATGACCTGCAGGGGGCGATTTCTCTACTTAAAAAAAGAAGCAAAGTATATATTTTATAAAAATAAATGACCCTAAATTATGACCTTAATTAACACTTTCTGAATGAGATTATGGTCTGAATTGCTTGTTTCAGCGGTTATTTAAGTGAGCATGATGATTGTTGAATAAATTATGGTCCCATTTAGAGTCAAATGGGCTTTTAAACAGTGCTTCATAGACCAGTGTGCTGGATGCCTCCAGCTTTCATAGGCAGTCTGTTTCATATCTGAACTGAGCTGACTGATGGCTCTGCTGCCCCCTGCAGGTGGAGGAACACAACGGCCACATCTTCAAGTCCACTCAGTACAGCATCCCCACCTACTGCGAGTACTGCTCCTCCCTCATCTGGATGATGGACCGAGCCTGCGTCTGCAAATGTAAGGACTTCCCAAGGAACGCACATTAAATGATTAAATGCAGCTAATTTCTTTTTTTTTTCATGGCAACATCTCAGACAGCCTATATCGGTTAATCTGACTCATTTCAGTGTGGTGGAGCTAAAGTGTTTTAGACTTTTTTTAAAAAGACAATGAAGACCACACTATATAAACATACCATGGAAAGAAACAGTGAAAGAAGTGGTGCCATGTGTCAGTGCCTACGTTTATGAGATATTCCCATTTACATACAGTATTCTTCAATGCCGTACCTGTACTTATCAAACACCTCAACCGGCTTGTTTCAATGTGAAGGAGTAGCACCTCTATTCTGAGCCCCTCCCGAATGACCGGCCTCCTCACATTATCTCTAAGGTAGAGCCCAGACAACCTTCAGAGGAAGCTTCTTTCTGTTGCTTGTATTAGTGAGCCATCCACCCATTTTTTTTTATGCTTATCCAATTTGTGGGGGGGGCTGGATCCTATCCCAGCTGTCATTAGGTAAGAGAGCGAGGTACACCCCGAACAGGTCGCCAGTCTATTACAAAGCTAAAACAGAGAGACAGACGACCATTCACACTTATGGACAATTTAGCATCACCAGTTAACCTCACATTCATGTCTTTGGACTATTGGAGGAAATCCAGAGAGAGCCCACACTTACAAATGCAGAAGGTGGACAGTGGATTTGAACCCAGGACCTTCTTGCTGTGAGGTTACAGTGCTAAACATTGCACCATGTTTCTGGTCATAATTTGCAACGTGAATTACAGGTACATCAGGTTCTTTTACACTAAAACTACAGCAATCAGAGCTACATGCATAAAGTGTGTTAATCTTAATGCAAAATTGTACTGTTGCTTTAATTTTTCTTTCAGTAGCTGTCAGCTGTCTGCTAGTCAGTCTAAAATCAGGCTGCAAAGGGTGTAGGTCTGCCCAGGATCTCTCACACACACATACACACACAGAAATACACACACCAGCAGCAGATCCTAATGCTCTCCTAACTCACTTACCACAGGCACTCACATCCATGTGGGTAGTTTTTCTTTCCAATCACATGGTACTCCTTACACACACACACACACACACACACACACACACACACACACACACACACACACACACACACACACACAAAACAAACACACTTTCCGTGCATGCCTGAGTGTCAGTAAAATTGGATTAACCCTCCCGCTCCTTTCATAAATCTGTCTTCTATCTAGTTACTGGGCTCCGTCTGCACTTTGAGAGCAGACGTCCCATCAGAACGCTCTGCCGCCTCCACGCTTTCCTGCGTCGTGAATGGCTGCGGCATTGCCTGCTGCTGTCGTGACTGTGAGGAGGTTGCAGAGATGCCTCCTGTCTGATTTTTGTATGTTTTGCCTACAGTGTGTCGCTACGCCTGCCACAGGAAGTGCTGCTCCAAAATGACTACAAAGTGCAGCAAAAAGGTAGGCGGAGCTTTTTTTGTCTCAATGTTTCTTGTTTTTCTCGCTGTTTTTAAAACTAATGAAGTCAGTAATAGAAAATCGATATCACAGTGCAGGATAATCATCAGCTAGAACAGTCACCTTTGATGTCCAGCCTTATTAAAAGGACATGTCTGCATGTTCCATCATTACACTCAGATGTTTACCAGCTTTAGGTAGATTTTACTGTGTAATGCACATTACTAAGTGAGTTCAGTGACTTCATCCTTCATCATCGTGCTGTGTAGCCTGTCAGCGTAAGTTCCATGTGGTAGACTCAGTTTAATATGCTGCATTTTTGTGCTTGTGTGTTTGTGTATAAGTACGACCCGGAGCTGTCATCGCGGCAGTTTGGTGTGGAGTTGTCCCGTCTGACCAGCGAGGAGCGCACTGTACCCCAGCTGGTGGAGAAGCTCATCAACTACATCGAGATGCACGGCCTCTACACGGAAGGGATCTACAGGAAGTCGGGCTCCACCAATAAGATCAAAGAGCTCAGACAGGGGCTGGACACAGGTGAGGCAGAGTCAGAAATCAGTGAAAAATACAATACAAATGAGCATTTCAGGATTCCTGCGGGACATTTAAACGTTTGAAAGAAGTCTGAATATAAAATCTAGAAGATAAAGATCCTAGATCTAACACTGCAGGGTTTAAAGGGCTTGTATACCAAGCTAGTAGTTATGGCTTGTTAAAAAAAAAAAGAAAGATATGTATATAATATACAAAATCCACTTTTGGTTGTTTGTTTTTGTACAAGGAGTCACCACAGCAGGTAGCTCTGCATGTTTGAGTTGGCTGACTTTTCTTTAAGATGACCTTCCTAAGGCAACCCCAAAGGGATTTGTGTCTCTTCCTGGGAGTAAACTGGGGATCTTCTCTCCTTCCCCTCACCCTCCACCAGTCGTGGCAGATGGCTGCCCCTCCCTGAGCCTGGTTCTGCCAGAAGTTTCTTCCTGTTAAAAGGGAGATTTTTCTTCCCACTGTCACCAAGTGCTTGCTCATAGGGGGTCATCTGATTGTTGTGTTTTCTCTCTATTATTGTAGGGTCTTTACCTTAAAATATAAACACCTTGATGTGTCTGTTGTTGTGATTTGGTGCTATATAAATAAGGATTATGAAGCTATATAAATAAAACTGAATTGAATTGAATCTTTTGCTTGTAATTTTGATTGTCTGACAGCTCAAACATGAAAAATGATAAAAGAGAAGGAAAGTCATGTTCATTGGTCTGAACTTATCTTTCAGATGTAAGCAGCGTAAACCTGGATGATTACAATATTCACGTCATTGCCAGTGTGCTCAAACAGTGGCTTCGTGACCTGCCAAGCCCTCTCATGACCTTTGAACTCTACGAGGAGTTCCTGAGAGCCATGGGTAAACTCACACTTATGCTCTTTACTCTCTGTATTTACTGTTTTTTTTTTTCAATTAGTTCGTTTCAGAAAATGCATTTGCCTGAACTCTGTGGTGTGATTTTGCTTTTTCAGGTCAGCCAGACAAGCGCGATGTGATCCATGGAGTGTATTCAGTGATCGACCAGCTCAGCAGGACACACCTCAGCACACTAGAGCGCCTTATCTTCCATCTGGTCAGGTGAGTGATGATATAAGAATCAATATGGCAAACAGACTGAATCTGAAAAAAAAGGTTTTAAGTTCAGGAACGGTGTTATATTCTGTACGGATCGGCATCAGGATTAAAAGGATGTTGTTGTTACAGGATTGCCCTGCAGGAGGAGACGAACAGGATGTCAGCCAACGCCCTCGCCATCGTGTTTGCTCCCTGCATCCTTCGCTGTCCCGACACCATTGACCCTCTGCAGAGTGTCCAAGACATCAGCAAAACCACGGCGTATGTCCACAAACTGGCCAGAAACACTTAATCATTGAGGGATACCAGAACATCTCTGCTCTGTTTGCTTCTAATATAAATGGCTCTCTGGTCTGCAGGTGTGTGGAGCTGATCATCAACGAGCAGATGAGCAAGTACAAAGCTCGTCTGAAGGACATCAGCAGTCTGGAGTTTGCAGAGAACAAAGCCAAGAGCAGGCTGACCCACATCAGGAAGTCCATGGTAAGGTCAAAGTGCCAAAGATGTTAGCATGGCGGCTGAGGTGGCCATTTTTTTCTACTTCGCCCTCTCACTCCTCATCAAAGTCGGTCAGTTTTCAGCTCCATGAGCGGCTGGCATGGTTTTCACCCGGCCATGGCAGGAGTTCATTCCTGTGTGTTTTTCTACATCTGTCATCTACAGTTTTTGCTGTGTTTTTCTTACACATGCAAAAAGCTGACAAACACATTTGAAGGGGGTGGACACCGGGACACCGTAACGCTGCATGTGAATGATCCTGCTGTAATAGTAATGTAATAATATTTTCCAGGTTTTTAATCATTTGCATCTTGGCTTCAATTTTTTTTTTAACTAAAGTCATAGAAAATGTTGAAGGACTCTTTGGGACACATAGGATCATTTATACCAGGGAAAAATAACCTTGTTCTGAAGATCAGAAGAATAAGGTTAAAAAATTGAAAAAAATATGAAGAAAACAAATTAAATTCAGAATAATTTTTTTTGACTACTTTAGCTTTTTTTTCCCCACAATATGTTCCAGCAGAAAAAGCAGCTAGTGCCTCATACTGAATATAATATGTAACATTATACAGTAAATCTTCTATTACATGATTTCACTAAGGAATGAAATCATTGTACTCCCTGAGGAGCAGCGTGGTGTGTAAAATGTCTTTCTGGGAAGCATTAATCAGAAAAATGCTTTCAGCTTCACAGAATTTCTCTAGCAACCAGATATGTCCACACTTTCCAAGTAAGAATGTTTTTAATGATTTGCAGGTCTAGAGATATCTCGACTGGACATTATAATAATATTTTTTTCTTATCTCTACAGCATGTGTCGAGTACCAGAAGTACTTGAAAGAAAGAATATCCCTAATTCTCTTTAAATTAGAGATTTCAGATAGTTCCAATACAGAGGATGAAATTGGTCCACACAGAGATAACATTGCTAGCTTCCAACCCCGGTCACCAGTTGGGCTTTTATATACAAATAATAATACATAATACTAATACAGTTTTCATTCTTATAAAATTACAATACACCAAGGATAAAAAAAAAAACCACAACACTTTAACTGGTGAGAGTTACAGAACTAAAATGAAATGCCTCTGGTACGACTTTGTTGAACAGTGAAAGGTGAAAAGTCTTTTCAGGCTGTTAGAAAAACGTGAATCAACCCTGATTTAAATCATGAATTCATGCTCAGCCACTGAGGAATTTCCTGTTTAAAGGTCTAAAAAAAAAATCGCTGCAAGGGTAGAACTAAGTTCAGTTTGGTTCATGAGTGAGAGCTTAGTAGACATGTAGATCACCCCTAACTATTGTTTCTGAAATGTAAATGCAATCCTCCGTCCGGGCATCTGTCTGTGAGGTTTTACCTTTGCAGTCTATAGACTGCAAAACCACAAGGAGGAGAGCCGTGAAATCTGGCATGTGTGTTCTTTACTCTCCAAAGATACACAACACCATATTCATATTCCTGGATGTTTATTACCGTTTGTACACTTTGGCTTTATTTATCTGAAGTGGAGCATAAACAGCATGGAGGATTTCAGGCTGCTAATGCTATGATAATATATGCTAATGATGTGCAGCCTTTTTTCCTCATGCCTGATTGGCTTAGACTAATCATGTGATCATATTGTGCTGTGTGATTGGTTATACCTACCTGATGTTATTGACTTAAATGGAGAAAGTGGGGATTCCCCATATCTAGCAGCTGACCTAGGTCACTGAACAATATGTTCATTAATGGCAGGAGGTTATCCCCACTGGTCATGGGTCTTGTTTTAACACAGTATTTGGTTGAGATGGTATTTGGTTGTGATCAGACACCCACGCAGTGTGCACTCCAAGTACACAAATTAATGTTACCAGATGGCAATTTTTTAAAGCAGCCAAAAAAAGGTCACACACTCCTCTGATATTTCATTGTTCCATCTCTGATAATAGTTTGCATTCATTCAATAAGCTAATGCAGCGTCACCACATGTATTTGCATCTAGGTGCATTCATTTTTCTTCACTAGCTTATATTGATGACGGCAAAGTCGGACCGCTTTGTGAAGTCTTTTTCAGAGCATAATTATGACATCTGCATAATTAGCATATTTCATAGTGAGATTATTTGCAAAGGCCTCTGGACAGCCAAACTTTAACACCATGATGGTGCTGCGATTAGCACTGCTGGTGGGGGTGTTTGCAGAGATGATGAGGAGAAACCCCCTCTCAGTGGGACCTGAGAAAGATGGCCTTTCACCTTTTACTTTTTAAACAAATCTCAGTTGCCTGTAGACATGTAGATCACACCTAACTCAGCACCCACTGTAAAGATCCTCAGCATCTTTACAGTGGGTATTTTCTACTCATTAAAGTTTTTATTCTCATTTTTCATCTCAATACAGACATTGAACAAGATAAAACTTCAACGGACAATATACCCAGCTTAGTAACATTTATAACAGGTCCAAGTGAATGAGAGGGATTAACATCAAAGTGAACAAACATATTTTAGAATGCAAGCTTATACATAGTACTATATGAATATCTATATATACGCATACACGTACATACACACATACATAAATACAGTGACTTGCGAAAGTATTCGGCCCCCTTGAACTTTTCAACCTTTTGCCACATTTCAGGCTTCAAACATAAAGATATAAAATTTGAATTTTTTGTGA
>JASGAU010398582.1:0-12534 GCA_030220045.1 Australoheros facetus
CAGCCGTGAGCACCCCCAAACATTGCATTGGGTTTATATGGAGAGCTTAAGATGCAGTTTCCACTAAAAAGAGGAAAATGGGTACAGATATTCTCTACATCTTTCTGATCAAGTACAGGTATGGTTCGAGTGTGCCAGGGTCACCAAGTGTGCCTGACTTCGAACGCGCCAAGGGTCGACGTGCGCCATGGGTCGACGTGCGCCACGGGTGCGAGGGCCCGATATCACCGCTTGCGGTTTTAATATTACTATTGTTTTTTGTTTGTTTGTTTTGACACTGCTCAAACAATTAAAGGCATACTTTTAAATCATAGTATATAATCAAGTCATTTAAACCTGTAGGTTTGAATGAAAGTTGTTTATCAGTCGGGTTATAGAATTCATCACAGTACAGAAACAGCATTAGAGGAGGTTGCAAATGACCTTCTTTTTGCCTCGATACTGTTGACCATAATATTTTATTACAGAAATTATTTAGATTAGAGATTATTTACATTATATATGCTTTATTGATTATTGTTAATCTCTGGCTCTTTTTGGCTCTCTTGTCCTGTCGCTCCCCTCAGCCTGAACAGGTCGTGGCAGATGACTGCCCCTCTGTGAGCCTGATTCTGTTAAAAGGGAGTTTTTCCTTCCCAATGTCGCCAAGTGCTTTCTCATAGAGCAAAGTCTGATTGTTGGAGTTTAGTCTGTATTAAGTCTTTATCTTACAATAAAGAGCACTGTGAAGCACCCGTTTGCTGTGATCTGGCGCTGTATAGATGAAGTGGAACTGAATTACACTTTTGCTACAAATGTTTAAATATTGTCCTTTCTTGAGCTTTTCAGCTCTCAAACCTCGATGTTCTACTTTCAAATATTGTCTATGTAAATATTGTCTGTGAATTTAAGACTAAAAGCCTTACCAAAACACAATCACTCACACATGAGGTTATCTGCCTTTAGCTTTTATTTACAGCCTTCTACATCTCACCAACAGATGGAACCAGAGACGGAAAACAGTGAACTGAGGATTCACACGATACTTTGATATGATCTAGATATCTTCAAAAGTAAAATATGCATCTGCATTTCATAACATACACATATGTAGAAATTGGACTTGGACACACAATTGGACAGAGAAAAACAAATGCATTCTAGTGGTTCCTTAGTGTAGTAGTTTAGACATTAGCACGAGAAGCGAAAGATCTTTTTTGGGGTCAGAAAGGGCATCTGGTGTATTAAAATAATAATAATAAGCTGTGGTGACCCCTTCTGAATAAGATTAGCTAGAAAACCAGTGCATTATATCATCCCCTGTGCTCTCCTTTGTCTAAATTCTACAGATTTGGTGTTCCTCGTTGTGTTTTTTTCTGTAAAAATGAATTAAAGAGAGAGAGAGAGAGAGAGAAAAGACTGTTAAATGACTTCACACAGTTTTTTTTAATATCTGTAAAATGAGAAAAAGGGTATAAAATTTTAAAAAAGCAGCAGATTTTATTACTCACAGAGCACAGGAGAACTTCGGTTCAAAGCCCATATAGCAATGCCACCAATCACTGCAACAGCTCCAACACCAAACACAATACCGACAACTTTACCAGCACCAATGCTGCCATCGCCTGTATGTAGAAGAAGGATAAGCTCAAAGGCTGAATTGCTTTGAAACTCAAACAATCTTAAAACCATAGCTTTGCACTTCCAAGCCATGCAAAATATTCTTATTTACCTGATCCTCGGGACTCATCTAGCACGTTGCTTAGAGGTTCAGTTTTATTTACTGTTAAACAACAAACAGAGGAAGTGAAAAATTTGCCAAATCTAAACACAAACATTAGAAGATTTCATTCTACACATATAATCCTCAAAGCACACTCTTGCAAAAAAGTGATTACACAAGAAGTCCAATTGGGAAATATCTTTGTGCCACTGTTTGTAATTATTAGCGCCAGATAACCTGAAGAAATAAAACTGTCTTAATGATAAAGGCCTTTATTCATGCACCAGATCAGCTGTTGTATATTTCACGTACCAAAGGGAGGTGTGGTCACATTTTCTGAGGTAGTTGAAGGCAGAACAGTTGAAGGCAGAACACTTGTTGGCAGCGATGTGGTGATTGGTCCTGAAAAAAAAAATTACACATGAAAAAATAACCTAACATAGAATCCAATGAAGGAAAAGCCAATCATTTCAGTTTACTCACTGATGTGGACGCTCACAATAACACAGCGTAGCTCAGAGTGATACTTGGCTGTGCTGAGAGAAGAATTTCAAAGCATACTAATTAGAACACCAAACAGTACAAAATATATTCATAACAATGCTGCTGAGAAAGTGGTTAAACTGATTCTTCAGAATCATATTTTATTTTTCATAGGCAGTTTTACAAATGCAGAAACTTAACTGTATGATGTGATTTACACTTATAATCATGCAAATATCACCACACTGACGTTTCCTCTGCTTGGACTACAAAGCAGATGGGATGATCTTCTCCATCTTCATTATCAGATGGTATCCAAGTCAGAATGAATTCTCCATGTGATGCAACGTGTTTGACAACATCATGTGGTCCACTGAACATAAGCTTTAAATCCCTAAAAAACACCAGTGAGAGATCTAGCATGTAAATCAGTCGATTAAACCATCAGAATTTAAATCTTGTTAAAGGTAGAAGACAGACACATCTTAAACTATGTCTTAAGAGGAAAAAAAATCAATAAAAGACAGCATTTTATTCATGCATGGTTTGGCTTTGCAACTGAAAAGCACATGTGAAAAGATGAACTCTGATCATTATTTACTGTTTTACAGCATCCATCATTCTTAAAGACCTCATAGTGCCATTTCACCCCAAGAGGGCAGTACACTCTCAGACAGCTTACTTGGGGTTAGACGTAGAATGGGAGGCAGAGCCTTCAGCTTTCAGGCAAACCTGAGCTGCCTGCACCAAATCCATGTGGCATATATGAGGCTAAAACATTCCATTTAAATCAAGCTTATAGTTAGGGCTGGATCAGGTGAACCCTCCCTTATATATGCTGCAATAGGCCTAGACAGTTGGGGGGCTTCCTGTGATGCATACAGTATATACTACTCTGCATTTAATCAGAGGTGGCAAAAGTACTGACATTCTGTACTTAAGTAGAAGTACAAGTACTTGTGTTAAAAAACACTTTGGTAAAAGTCGAAATACTGGTTCAACTTCTTTACTTAAGTAAAAGTAAAAAAGTACAGGCTCTGAAATGTCCTCAAAGTAAGAAAGTAAAAGTAGCTCTTTGGAGGACGTTTCTACCTGCTATTTTTCTGTAAAGCTAACCGAACCTCATTATATGTTATTGCAATCATATAAGATAATACATGAGAATAGAAATGTTATTCAATTCTAAATTTTAATCCTAATGAATGCACTCAGCTTGAATCTGTTATGTAGGACACAAACTGTGAAAGGGAATTTAAACACAGCTCTATTCTCTGTGTCCTCCATAGTAGAGGGTGACTGTGGCTCCTCGGGTCTTTGCTGGGCCCACATACGTAACCTGAACACCAACTGAAGCCTATGTGCTATTTACAATCCTTGCAGGCTGCATTGACCTGACCTGTGGTTACATTTGTAAAGAGATGCACATCAGGATACATCATATGCTACAGCGTAGAGTTCAGAGGTGATTTATGATTACAGGATTGACACAAAACTCAAATTCAGGCCTTTTGCATGCATCCAACGTGTCCCAGAGCGCAGTTTCCTCCCACTAACGGGTTTGCAGAAATCATAAAAAGCGTACACAACAAAAACATTATAATCCAGATATTTTATCGATCTGATCAGCCCCTAAGAGCACTTCCTATGTTCGAATATCCGTCATTATGTCGTCAGCATGAACTATCATGTTTTTAAAGCAAGCCACTAACATCATTTTGCTGGGAAATGTAGTTTGTTTGTTTTTTTTTTTTGTTTTTTTTTCCAAGGCTTCCCAGCTTCTAGGATTTTGTGTTTAATAGAAGGCCCAAAATTGCTCTTTGAGCTCCCTTTTTCCTCTTTTCCCCCCTTGCATTCACTCTGGGCACCATTTTGCTTTCTGTAGCTCCCCAAAATCATGTGCATTGTGAACAAAACTGATCATGCCCGGTGGTAGATTGCAAATTGCAGTTAAATAATATTATAATGCAGTGCATGGCGTAGCGTCTGGGCAATAAAACCCAGGCATACACTGTCTGTGTGTCAGCATTTTGTTTCTTTCCTGTTACTTACGGGGCATTGGTTGCCTCTGCCATGATGGTAATATTCAGTGTTTCATTAATATAGGCAATCATGTGAGCCCCATTAGCTGGACTTGGAGGCAGAAACTTGGGCAGGTAGATTCCCTCGGAGCAGGACGGCACGGGCGGGTCCACTGGAACAAAAATGAATCATACACTCTGAAGTAATTGAAGTAATTTGGCAAACTAGCAAGATTACAAACATTTCAAGATACATTTGTCCTAGCCATTATGTAATCAAGTATTATTGTATTAAATGTGTTGGGTGAGATGATCCAGGTAAAAAGTGCATTTGTAGTTTGGAGCCAGTTAATTCTGGTGAATTCATCTTGCTGAGTTATGGTGAGTGAGATCTCTTTGCTGAGTTTTCATCCAGCAAACAGGATTCCTTAATGGTTAAGAGTTAAAGAACTACCCACCCATTAGACCAAATCTGATTGGTATTTTACTGAGAGCATCTGTGGGAGTCCTTGTTGTCTCCACACCATCACTTTGATGGAGGGAGATTGTCTGTATTGGGAAGTCCTCCATCTCCAGCTGCACAGCATACGGACCTTCTTCACTTCTTCTGGCAGAATGAAATAACAATGTGCAAGACTACAGAAGGCAGAAATAGAGAGAAACCATTTGTGACTCGATATAGGTGACTTTGTTTTCTGCAAATTCCAAGAATGTAAAAGGTAACACACAATTTTGTGTTAACCCATATACCCACTACTGTGGGTGTTAGTATTCTGTATTGGATTAAAACTACGGTAATGATTTCATTCGTTCAAATTAGTCAGCTGTTTATTTTTAACAAAATTATGGTAAATGCACTCTCCACCACAAAAAAAAAATAATAATAATATCTCAATAGAGATGAAACCAAGATATCATACTCTGAAAGCACACTGGATTGGAAAATGGTCAGTACAAAATGGTTTTAGCAGATTGTCTGTGTAAGTTCTCAGTCATCCAAGTGATAGTAGTCTATGGAGCCTGAAAAAAAAGCACCTTGATGCATTTGATTTTGCATGATTGTGCATAATCAGATACAGAAATACAGCAGTCCAAAACTGACATTTTGATATTGAGACAATCCTGAACACACGGACACAATGAGTTCCAGGATGCCACAATTTTTTTTTAGTTCAGCAAGTCATGAAAGCTTAATTTAGGGTTCTTTACTACTTTAATGCATCTCTCCATACAGAAGCTTTAAGGTATTTTTTAGTAGTAGGCATATTTACACAAAAAAAGTCATAGAGTTGTAATCTCCCATAAGTATAAGATATATTGAGCTATGTCTTGTAAATTAACCAAAATAAATGCAACAGTTTGCAAAACTCACTTTTTCTGTGGGATTAATTATGTTGTAACAATGAGTGTAACTCACTGGTGTGATGGTCAGAAAGGATGGTGGTCTACAAGGACTGCATTCATTGGCTGCTGTGTCTCCAAATCTGCATTTAATCTCGTCTCCATCAGAATCAAAGGCCAACAGGCTGAAGGCTCTCTGACAATTTGAAGGAACTCTGGCACAGAGACATGACAGTTAGTACAATGCATAAAATACTCACCCAATTATGACTTATGACCTTAAGACTAACATCCAGCAGTTCATCAGCTACTTATCTAGGGCTGGGGTTGGGGTTAGTCCACCCCTTTATTTTTTTTTTCCCCATTTTTGGCCATAGCAGCTTTTATACACAGTAGAGAGACAGGAATGATAGAGGCCTTTTAATAAAGGTTTTGCATATTTGAAATGCATAAATGGAAGCGTTTTTAAAAATTAAACTGTAAGATTCAGATTTCATCTGAAATGCGATGTCTTCTTTTTTCTGAAAATTTCCCAATTTATCATTTAGCTAAAACATAAATCAACTCTGACAATAGAATGTGACTGTCGTGATTTTACGAAAAGAAAAAAATCACATGCAAATAAAATAATGCACAGTCACCTACATGAGCATTCATATTACATGTAACTGGATTTTACCTATGTGCTATGAAGTATTTAACTTTATTGATATGGCAAATATTTGACTCTTCCCCTTTAGACCTTGTAAATACTAAAATACTAGTTATACCAAAGTTAACTTACCGCAGGGCTGGCAGGATGGTGGTCTGAGGTGATTTGTTGGGTTGAGCTGTGTCAGACCGGGTCCTCAAGTCCACCTGAGTCATAGCTCTCCAGGTACTAATGCCATTTTTGTTGCCAATCCAGTTGCCACCATCTAACCTGTGGAGTTTAACCGGAGGCAGTGAAGCTGTCGTCTACAGTACATAAATCTGTTGTACTAATTTGTGAATGCACACAAGAAACGTATGTGTGAGTAAAAGAAGTTTAGTCTGAGCTGAATGAATGAAATCAAGTAAGTGGGGGTTGTTGCATTGTTTGTAGTTTGACAGATTACTAACTGTAGCTGAAACAGAGCATTACGGGAAACCTCCCGAATCATGACTCCTTCCCTCTGACACCATTCTGTGCCCTCCTCGTCCACAATGTTCAGCTCCACAGTCCCAGCACCACAGTCACCACTGGCACATTCCCATGTGTCTTCATCTGTGCACGAGCGAAAGCTCAGCTTATAGTCAAACACCACCTGCAATATTAAAATAGCAATAGTAAAATTAGGTCTATTATTATATATTATAATAAGGCCAGAGTTACTGTGGCTTAAAAAAAATTAAAGAGGGGATTAACTTTGAGAGATTTTATTTTAGAGAAAAATATTTTTTTAAGTCTGAACAATATCAAAACATTATATTTTGTTTTTTATAAACAAACTTTAAATAATAGTTGGGTATTGTTGTTACAGTAATGACTGGATCATAGTCAGTGCATACTGCTGCTTAGTCCACTGGGTAGCTGTTACTCTTATCTTGTCCACGTCCTCGTGATACCCCTCTTATGATGAAATTCATGGCACTCGGCCAAAACAGGCCACTGCATACAAACGGATGCAGGAAGTTATGACATCTGACTTGTCATTATAGTTACTGTACTACAATCTATGTTTTCTCTGCATGACTCCAAGCAGGCTGGATAGTGACATACTAAAAACACACATGTGTTTCTGGTTTCAGCGGCTGACTGCATGCACATTTAGAAGGTAGTATGGTTAGGGTCAGTGGATGGGCTCAAAGTTACAATGATCTTTAACAGGAAATATTTGCGTTTCTTTCCCCCCACATGACAATAAAATGAATTTCTTTGAAGTCTAGTCTTACAACACATGAAACAACAAATTAAAAAACTTTTCTTTTGCTGTTCTGGAAAGCAGTTTTTACAAGGTAAGTAATGGCCAGAGTGTATACATATTATTTTGAATGCATATTACTTCACAAAGATTGTGAGTATTGCAGTTGTGCATTCCAAATCCACAAGCACATTGGTGAACTGATCCAGGGCAATTATCCACTAGTCCAAAGCTCGGTTGCACGGTCCAGTTGGAATCTCAGTTCTTTTCAAAAAACATAGTTTTTTTAAAATTTGATTGAACCTCTTTACCAGTTTCATTCAACAGTTCATAAGTAAACACAAAAAGGTTTTACAGAGTTTTTTCTCTTTCACCTTTTCTTTTTCTGCAGCTTCTTTTGTTACAACAGCACATCCTATTACAGGACCGTGCTCAGATTCAGTGAACTCTTTCTCTTTTGTTCAAATAATAGGTGCTTGGTTTTCTACACCTGTGGCAATGGGACTGAAAATATCTGAATTATAATTAAGACAAAAGGTAACAAAACACAAAAGCTGTTTGGAAGTCTGAAAGATGTAACCACACACACATTTTTAAGTCAGCAAAACAAAATTGCTGTTCAATAGTATTATTCAATAGTATTATTACTATTAGCAGTTTTGCACCTACCGTGAGAGATCCATCATCTCTGCTGTCTTTAGGTGTAAAAGTCATCACTGTCCCATAGTAATGGGAAGCTTGAGAACCAAAGAGCAGCAGTAGCAGAAGAAGGAGCTGCAAAGTTCCAGTCATACTGTGGTGAGTATATCTGTCACTCTATACAGGCAGGTAATTGATAGGACACAAAAACAGGCTCAGGTAATGATGCCGCTGAAATGAAACGACTGCAGTGGTTAAAACGAGGATGTTTTCACTGCGTCTCCTCCTTTAGTCCCCTCCCTTTAACACCACCCAGTTCAACACTGCAAAGGAGACAATGGGATCTTGTCTGGTTACTGTTCATTTAGGGCCTAAAACTCATAGACACAAGCAAAAATAGTGGGGTCTCATCCAGAAATGTTTTCAAGAAAGTTACAGTAACTCAAAATAACGTTGCATGATGTTTATTGTTATGGTCTTACAGAATTAATCTAAATAATAACTATGCTTGGTAACCTGGCTAGCTAATTGCTAGAGTTCAGCTAAAGCTTTGCTAATTTTAATCAGAAATGAACTAAAAAAACATTAACAAATGTTTTATATTGAAGGCTGTTTTGGTGAAAACAGTAATATAATAGCATACATCCATATAGTACCAGTGAAAGGTTTGAACGAGTGAGTGTGTCCAAACTTGCACTGGAACTGTACAGCCATCCATTTTCTATCTATTTTCTATAGCACCAATCCCAGCTGTCATTGGTGAGAGGCAGGCATAAAACAATAATTTACCAAGTATAGGGAGAAATGCATTAGCAGTTCGTATGGACACTGGGGTGACAAAGATCAGTTTAAATGTTTGTTAAAAAAAAGTATTTCGATGACCAGCGAGAATTGTCGTGAACTTGTTTTGTATAAGAAGACACTGTGTACAGTGCTGTGTGAATAAGAAAACCACACTCTTCACTTTGAACTTGGGGATTTGTGGATATAGGTCAAGGTAAAAGTTAAATTGCATCATAAAAATACTGGATAAAATTACTGGAATAAGTACTCATAACATTACGCTCTAAAAATAGTAGCCTAAGTAATTTTTCAATGAAAGTTTTATTTTTGCCTAAAACATCGTATTTTTTTTTTTAATTTTTTGGTTTAGTTTTTTTTTTTTGGCTTTTCTGAAAAACCTGAAAAAAAAAAGACTTAAGCCATTATTTTAAAAGAGTGACTATATGCAAACACGTGCGACTAATAACTTCTCTCAACTCATTCTATAGGAATAATATTTTAAGCAGCATCATAAAAACAATGTCAGAGATGAAAGTTTCATTGCCTTGATCTTTCAGAATGATCGAGAATGAACCATAAAGCGGTTGATCAACTGCCATCACAATCCAAACATTCCTGGAGCCAGCGCCTAAGGAATATGACTCACGGACTTTTATAATCTTTAATTACACCACATTAGTACTGTGGTTACTTTGTTATATCAAACAGTCTGGCTGAGTGTACACTCCCATGTAGTACAATAACCTACTGAGAAACATTGTTCATAAGGTCTGGAAATACTTTTTTATAGGGCTTTCATTTCCTGTGCACATAATGGATTCTGGATTTTTAAGCTGCTCTTGTGCTTCTGATCTAAAGTGATTCAGTTTTGTCAATCCACTGGTGTGTTTACATACTGTGTCCCACCAGTAAATTTTGTTTGTTTTTGAATACTTCATTCAAACTGCAATGGGCTCCAACCCAACCACAACCCTGCATTGGATAAGAGGAGGAAACTGGATGGATGGATGGATGGATGGATGGATGGATGGATGGATGGATGGATGGATGGATGGATGGATGGATGGATGGATGGATGGATGGATGGATGGATGGATTGTCTCCAAGGCCGCTCTGCCACTAATTAAAGGAACTAAAGTGGACCTCTCAGTCATGTTTGTGCTACTGGTACATGGCTGTTGTACAGAGTGCCCATGTTTGTGCTTCACTTTTGGTGAGTCAAATTCTAATATTGAATTAATCCAGCCATCAACCCATCCATCCATTTTCTTAACCACAGATTATTACACATTCCAGCAAGAAAGTTCACATTACTGTGATTTTACATTCTTTACATCGGCTCCCAGTCGATATCAGGATTTGTTTTAAAATTCTTGTATTTACATACAGAGCACTAAACAGCCAGGCTTCAAATGATATTTCTCAGCTTCTCACAATCTTAGAAACTCTAGAATACCCAGAGAGAATCCACACAGGTACAGGGAGAACACATGAACTCCAGGCATGAGGGCCCAAGATGGCTTCAAGAGGAGGATGTTTTTGCTGTGAGGTGACAGCGCTAACCCCTGCAGTATTTGTATGTATAACTAGTCCATTACTAATAACAGATATCTGCATGTTGTGCTAGCATTAGCTGGTAACTTAGCACTCAACTCTTCAATCCAAATATGGTCGCTCTAAAAGGCCAACATAGGTGTATCTTCCTGTTGTCCCTCTTTCACTTGATTTATTGTATCATTTTTAAGGTTAGTTCTTCATGTTGGTTTTTACTTACTTCCTTTGTTCTTTTCCGGGCCTGTTTTTGTGTCTGAGTTCACATGTTTCACATTACCAGTGTCTTGGTAGTGGGCATATGCAACAGGACAGGTTGTTTTGCAATGGTTTCCATGGAGAGTATTTTTTTCTCTTGTTGTGTGTGGGTTCTTCTTCACAGTAAGCCCAGATAAAGGCATCTTTGGCAGTGTCCCTGTTTTAACTTGAAAATGTTAAACCCTGCAATTACAGTAAGATGTGAGTCACTGCAGACACCCAGATGTGGACCTGCATCTGGTTTGGTTTGGATTATGTTGGTGTGTCCATGCATTTGCAAGCTGACTTATTTTCAAGTCAGCAAACAGAAAAATACCAAACCATGAAATTATGAAAGGATTTCAGGGCGTGGCCAAGAACAGAGACAAAGGTTTACTGAACAATATGCAACAGAACACCAACAATAAATACAGTAGCCCAAAGTAAATACAGAACTACAATGCAAAGTAAAACATAGACTCCAAAACAGAATCAACAACAAGAGATTGGTGCTGATGGCAAAGAGCCGGTGCCACAATATTCCTGGTACCATAGACCTCAGGGGCTAAGAAATAAGCTAAGATTTTAATCGGTGACGCATAAATTACCTCAAATTCTGGAAGTTGTTAGCTGATGATTTGCACGTTTATGAGTTTATCATGTTCACACAATATGTATTTCATGAGTGGCAGTGGGTAGGTGCTCACCTCACAACTAGAGGGTCGCTGGTTCGAGTCCCCGTCTAAGTGCATGCTGTCGTTGTGTCCTTGGGCAAGACACTTAACCCACATTGCCTAAGTGTGAATGTGGTTGGTGGTCAGAGGGGCCATAGGTGTGAATTGGCAGCTACGCCTCTGTCAGACTACCCCAGGGCAGCTGTGGCTACATTAGTAGCTTACCACCACCAAGTATGATGGAGGTGTGCATGAAATTGTGAAGCATCTTTGAGTACCGTGAACATAATTCTAAGGCATTATTATTTTTGTTTCATTTTTGATCCTAATGGTACAACATACCGGTAGCACTTGTTTATCTTCGACTGCGGTATAACTGTCAGAACTTTGGACTGTTGGCAAAGGTGTGTCCTCGGTTATTATACTCAGTGTCTCTAATGTGGGCAGGCAGATCCAGACAAGTCCATGGCATGACTGCTGCCATGCACAAACTGGCCCCTTGTTACAGCTTGAGAAAAAAAAAAAATGCTAATGCTAACCTCATTACTGGACAGGTTTCAGGTGGAGAGACCAAATATTAGTATTACATATTTAGAATCTACCACAGATGTATCAAACTCAGTTTCACTCGGGGGCACAAGAATTCTACTACTGCAAAATACAGTGACTGCTGGTGGCTCAATAATTTGAGGAAGAGTGAAGGAAAAACACCTTCCCTTATTTTAGTGTATCTTGCATTATTTCTTTAAGCTAAAAAAAAGGCTTACAAAACAAAATGATCACTATGGGCTGTGGATGGGAAACCTGTGAGCATCTAGTATCAGCTGTGGTCTTTAGGAAACCGGCTCTTTACAAAGCCAGGAGGGAGGGGCAGCACTGTGTACTTGAGAGGAAAAGCCACTTCTGTGAAGCCTAAAGTCCAACCACACAATAATAATGCCCCCAGCTAATTAATTCATTAATTACCAGCCTACTTATTGCCATGTTTTCTTGGTTACTAATGTTTGCAGAGGGCACACTCTATGGTAAACATCCTTAGTGAACAGATCAGACTTTTTAAAATAAGAATGTTCTGACCACCCTGAGAAGACAGTCTGTGTGTGTGTAACAAATTCACTCACTGTGAAACTGTGACTCTGAGTGTGAAAGGTCCTCACAGGTCCTGAAGTATTTGTGTGTGTCATGATTAAATGCCTGTTATGACTAATCATGTTTTTGCCATA
>JASGAU010398583.1:0-15334 GCA_030220045.1 Australoheros facetus
TCTTATAAGTGTTTTGAGGCTCAGTTTCTGTAGGAGAAATTCACTTCTGGCTTTCATGGATCACAGACTGGAAAACAGAAACCAGCCATTACTTCCTTACCTCCCAATTTAGCCTCAGCTTTTGCCATCACTGTTTCAATCTTGCATGATCCTAGGGTTGGGTCACTCACTGCATGCAGTTCAATCACTCCTTCACTCGATGTGTTCACCATGACAAATAGAAGTGTCCCTGCCAAACTCTCCTTAAACAAATGAATATGTTTTCTACAGTATACTGCCAGACCAGACATGCTTTTTTTGCTGAGCCAGGCAAACCACCTCTGTTTGTCACTTCAGTGGTCTATATCTCACTCCTCTGGTGATAGGTATTTTTCAGGAAGACAGATTGATACATCAGTCGCCCATTCTCTGCTTACTGCACTACAAATAACCTGCTGGTATCTATACATAGCGTGCACTGTACACTTTCAGAAGATAAACTACGCATGAGTAGAATTCACTTTTTCTAAAATGTGTTACTTTGTTAGTTTAAGCAATCCCCCAGTATTGATTTTTTTGAGGGAACTAAATGTTTTCATCCCTCAAAAAAATCAATTTAATTTATATATGCAATTAGTGTTTCTTGCAAGATATAACCCCACATTACCCATATGAATATTTGTTGATCTGGTTCACACATTACCAAAATAAAAATCCAACAGCATTGCTATTTTGTTTTATCTAGTAACTAGATTTCTTTCAGAAATAAGAGAAAAGATCATACTCGGAGAGATCAAGCTTGACTGTTGGTGCAGTAAGTTTGGCCTGCAGTATGTTCCAACTTCAGACAAAAATATAGTTTTTAGACAAAGGATAAGTTTCATATATTTTATTTGTTATATAAAGTGAAATATTTCAAGCTTGAAACATATGATCATTTACACACTCAGTGTTGTTCAAGGCTCCTTTGCATCAGTGCAGTGGAGGCAGTTTGTGGTACTGCTGAACTGTTACAGAAACTGAGGTTGCTTTGATAGATGCCTTCAGCTCATCTGTAATTTGGGCTGGGTGTTTCTCACCTTCCTAATGATGATAGGATAATACCCCTTGGTAACACCCCATCAATTGTCTGTGTGCTTCAGGTCAGGTGAATTGGACAATAAACCACACTAAAAACTTGGTCAGCAAATCATTTGGCAGTAGTTTGGCACTATGGGCCAAATGAAATGCAAAATTTACTCAACAACAGTCCAGTCCTTTTTCTCCTTGAGCCAGGTAAGGAGAAAAGGCTGCCTCTCAAGGTAGCATTCATTGCTTGTACACTTTTTCCTACCACAGCTCCAGTCAGCTTTCCATTAATATGCTTCAACACAGCACTCTGAGAACAGCCGGCCTTTTCAGCAGTGACCTTCTGTGGCTCACCCTCCTTGTGGAGGGTGTCATAATCGTCATCTGGACAACTGTAAAGTCAGCAGTTTTCCCCATGACTGTGGTTGGTTGTAGACTGTTAGACACAACATAAATGGACTGGTTCTTATATTGTACTTTTGTATTCTACTTTAGTGCACTGATTGTATGCAACGTGTCTTCAACCCATTCATACAAGCACTTTTTTTCTATGTCTGAGTGCTTTATGTCTGACATTCACACATACATTCCATTACACTCCAATAAATACATTGGGAACAACTCGGTTCAGGATCTTTCCTAAGGATACTTTGGCATTCAGACTGAAGAAGCCAGGGATTGAGCCACCAACCTTCCAATTGGTACATGGCCTGCTCAACCCCCTGAGCTGCAGCCACCCAAATATATCTATAGTATTCAAACAGTGTTTCATTCAAACTCAAGATGGGATATTCTAAAAATTGAGAGTTCTTATTTTCATGAGCCAATATTATAAAAATTAAAATAGCATGTGCGGGTGGGTTTTCTCCGGGTACTCCGGTTTCCTCCCACAGTCCAAAGACATGCAGTTAGTGGGGTCAGGTTAATTGGTGATTCTAAACTGCACTATAGGTGTGAATGTGACTGAATGGTTGCCTGCCTCTCTGTTTCAGTCCTGCGACAGGCTGGCAACCTGTCCAGGGTGTAGTCTGCCCCTCGCCCAATGGTGACCCTAAAAAGGATAAGTGGAAGAAAATGGATTAAACATCTAATATATGAAAGTTTACCTTAAATCGCACTTAAAATACTTAACTTTTCCATAATATTCCATGTTTTTATGATGCCCTAGTACATTATGAAGCTATGACTAGGACAAAATTAGCTACCTGTGCACAGCCAGGAAATAATCAGGTACAGAACCACTGTACTGAAACCTCTGCAGAAATTAATCAAACATCATGTAAAGTGCTAATTAATATGTTGAAAAGGTTATGGTAGCTTGATTTTCTTACCTTCAGACAGATTCACCTTTACCATTAATTGTACCAATAACTTAGGAATGTTATTTTTCAGCTTTTCTAAACATAAGATTTCATCATGCTTGGCCAGCTCAGATCTTCTATTTATAAACGCACTGAAGAAGAACCTCATTATGGTTTGGCTTGCCCTGAAGAAACTGCCTTTTGACTTTTTAAGGGCCTTGGTACAGTTATACATTCCTTAAAAAGAGACTGATTAAACCATTAAGTTCTAGTACTCACTGTATGGGGATTGTAAGTAAGCCAACTTTACACTGACAGGGTTGCAGTCTAAAATTGGCTATTGTAATTATAGCCTGATGTTCATGTTCCTTAATGACATATCAGTGATGTGTGCCTAAACTTGAAGAGACTTTTAGATGTTTGCTATAGTTAACCTGGTGCCATCATGGCCTTTGAACACACTCATGGGCTCGATTTGTAAAACCTGGGTTGACTTAACAGGTTGATAACAACTGGTGTGACAGCTAATTAACACAATATCCTGGGTAAATTGAACTTGTTTTGTAGTACAGGTGCCAGGTGACATGTACACAGAGAAACACAAAAACCATCTAATGTTTTTGATACACTATGGTACAATTTATTTTTGCTATTATCTTTTGCTCTAGCGCTGTAGAGGCAGCAGAATAAGAAATTGTCACTGCAACACTGACCCTCTTTAAGTGAATAGAGCACTAATTATGTCTATTTGAAGTTGGAAATCTGTTTGTAAGAACAGTTTTCCAGCACTCTGTTTCATCCTCCGTTTTCCATTGTTCTTGGATTATCAAAGATCCCTTCTCAAAAGCTATGAAAACAGCTACAATATTTTTTTTCTTAAATTTTGAATGCATCATTGCCTTTTCATGTATCAAATAGACCTTGAAATTGTATTTCCAGTGGGAGACGTTATGCTGATAGTATAGAGCTTTTGATTGTGTTTAGGTTGGACAGAGAAATCTGCTTCAATGTTGTAAAAACAATCTCCATCGCTGCGTCCTCTCAAGCTGTTCCTAAATGGCCATCTGTGCTGCACCACTACAAAAGTGTCAGTGGTTGTTTAATCATAGAAAAGTGGACATTTTTATTGGTGAAACTGTAAATATTTAATTACCAGGGGAAAATCTGGAGCAGAACTAAGTTGAAAGCTGGGAAATTTTTTTTAAAAAGTTCCCCATAGATCATTGTTTGTAATTCATTGATTACTGATTTTAAAAAAATTGAGTAGGGAGTGAATTTTTTTTCATCTCCCTACTCAAGCACGACAGAAAACATTTGGGATCAACTGAAATAGACAACTCTGACCCCTGACACTTTAAAATGTAGTATAGACTGCTTTCAAATTTGATACTGATATTTAATTTTTCCCCAAGAAATGATAATAGCAAAAATATTAAATATGATGCAGTTTCATCTGTCAACATGATAAATACTGATTAAGTCACACTAGGTTAAAAATAGGGCAACAACTTCCTTGTGAAAAATTGGTGGTTGCACAAAATTTTTTGTCATATTTAGTGACTGATTACGAGCAGCCGCAGGGACCAAATTTCAACCGACAGGTTGCCTCCCTAGGAGAACTGGAGGCAACCTGTCTCCAAGTAATCACAGCTCTCAGACAGATTGGCGAAGTTTGGTAAGTCAGTCTGCACCAATGAGCACAGTTCATCTGCGACACGCCTCTTTGCAACAGGGGATTGAGCTCTATTGGTTTCCAACTGGTTGCCAGCTGGTTGTATTCTGGTTATATTTCATTACAGAAGGGAGGTTGCTGTCACATCACTGTCCTGCAGCAACTACATTACTATTTGCAGAGAAATTTCTAAATTCTCTTTCAAATCTATAGTAGGAGGTTCTGACTGAATGTAAGTAGTTATTGTGAATTTCTGTGACTGTAGATGGCAATAGATCTGTAATTTTCACCAGTTTATCACAGTTAATTGCCACATTATTACAAACAAATTGCACATGTTTACCACATTAACCTATTTAGTCGCAAACTGATAGTAGACTAATAAAAGACTGACTGTCATATTTCCATTTTATTGCCATCGTGATGCACCAAAGTCGCACCAAAGTAGCTGACTACAGTATGTGTAGTTGCAGACTTGCTTCCTGTCTTTGAAGTATCCACTTCAAAGTCAATGAGATCACAAGTTCATTGCATACAGTTGCAATAATTTTGGTCATGCTGCAGTCTCCATTCACTATTGTCCCTTGCGTAACTCCAAAAGTAACCCTTGGCTATACTGTCTGTTTGATGATTCTAAATAGATTTTATCTGCTTAACATCAGCACCCCAGTATTGCCACTGTGAACATGGTGGTAGACTCTTGGTACTAGGTTAATTACTCTTATGCCTCTTAGGGCCAGCATTACTCATTACTGTAGACTCATTGTATGCAACTGTTTCAAATAATACTTTGAATTTGAACATATAAATGACTGTTTGAGGTGAAATAAATTGCAGTGATTCATTTATGATGGACCTTTCATTCACGTATCTTAAGCAAGACAAATATTTCTAATATATTCGTTATACCTTTAAGTATTAGATTTAAGGTTGAACTCCCTGAAGTAAATTCAAGTTTTTTTTCTTTTGCTATCACTAGATCTCACCCCTCACTATATATTTTGCACTCAAGCAATAAGTTACATGTCTGACTATTTCTAGTTCATTGCAGTTAGTAGACATCTCAGCTTGAGGCAGACTATTCTCTGAAGTGTATGCTTGAGCTCAATTTTTCCTAACCTCAGGCAAGTTAGAACCATATATGATAATTTAAATGGACATCCAAAGATACCATAGAATCACATGGATTTCTCCCAGCCAATAAGCAAAGAACAGGCGTGACTGACACATAGCCTGATTGTATACATTATACATACATTATTGCATCTGACCAATCAGTATTGGCTGGGAGCATTTTAAACTTCAGTGTTCTTCTAGAATTCAGAAATTGTTTGGGGTTGTTTTGCCCCTACCTACTCCCTCTCTTGTGGTCATAAACTAACAGTGGTAAGTCAGTGAAACTCATACATTGTATAATTCAATAGCTGAACTAGATAGATCTATTTTGCTAGAACTTTTGATGTTTGATTAAAGGTGTGAGTGTTTTGCTAATGAACTGCCTAAAATAAAGTTTTTCTTCTTTTGATATCACTAGATCTCTACACTCCTCACTATATATTTTGCACTGCTATTATGTAAGGTGTATGCTTGAGCTCAATTTTTCCTAAACCTCAGGCAAGTTATAACTCCTTGTTCCTTCCAGTTCCTATATAAAAGGAACACTTTTTAATCAGAGTATACAATCAAGTCATTTAAACTTCTGGATACTGATCTGGTCAGTTGAATAGCAGAGGGAGTTGATCAGTTTCAACTGATTTGGTGTTAAAGTTTCACAAACATGACGTAGATTCCAGGAGACAGGTAGTTAATCTAGGAGAACTGGGCAGAGCCGTAGAGGGTCCATAACCCATCAGAAGGACAGCTCCTTTGTGCAAAGCGGAACAGGATGAGCATTGCCAGAGCCCTACAAAATGACATTCAGCAGCCACTGTTGTGAATGTTTCCGACCAAACCATCAGAAACAGCATTCAGGACGGTGGCCTGAGGGCCTGACGTCCTCCACTGAGCCCTGTGCTCACTGACTGACACCATGGAGCTTGACTGGCATTTGCCATAGAATACCAGAATTAGCAGGTCCACCACTGGTGCCCTGTGCTTTTCACAGATGAGAGCAGGTTCACCCTGAGCACATATGACAGAGGTGAAATGGTCTGGAGAAGCCATGGAGAACATTCTGCTGCCTATAGCATTGTTGTCATCATTGGTTTGGTGGTGCATCAGTGATGGTCTGGGGAGCCATATCCATGGAGGAATATAGACCTCTACAGGCAAGGCAACGGCACCCTGATTGCCATTAGGTATTGGGGTGAAATCCTTGGACCCATTGTCAGACCCTAAGCTGGTGTATTGGGTACTGGGTTCCTCCTGGTGCACAACAATGCCCAGCCTCATGTGGTGAGAGTGTGCAGGCAGTCTCTGGAGGTTGAAGGAATTGATACTGTTGACTGGCATGATCTAAATCAAACAGAACACTTCTGGGACATTATGTTTTGGTCCATGCCACCAGGTTGCACAGACTATCCAGGAGCTCAGTGATTCCCCGGTCCATATTTGGAAGGAGATCCCCCAGGACACCATTCGTTGTCTCATTAGGAGCATGCTCCGATACTGTCAGGCATGCATACAAACATGTGGGGGAGGGGGGGGCATAACAACTACTGAGTACCATTTTGAGTTGCTGCAATTAAATCTTGGCAAAATGGAGTAGTCTGCTGCATCATTTTTTTCACTTTGATTTTTGAGTTGTCTTTGAATTCAGCCGTCTGTAGGTTGATCATTTTCATTTCCATCACACGATGTGGCATCTTTTCATTCCTAACACATTGCCTAGTCCATATTAATATGGATATCTAGCATGATTTTTTTTCCCATTGAGATCTGTTGTGTTTACAAAGTGCTCCTTTAATTTTTTTTTTGAGCAGTGTATATATTGACTTCCTCGCTGTCTTCAATGTATTTCAGCAGAGCAGAAGATAATCAATTTGTAGTTGAAACAGCAAATCATTCAGATTTAACTAATGTTATCAAGTCTAAATGAAGTCATTCAGTGATTTGATAATAAAAGAATAGAGTATATGTGTTAATTTTCAGTTTCAAGTGCTAATGAAAACCAATTAACAGCAACAATTGGAAGGCAGGTGATAAACTGAGGTGTCAAAGGGCCCCAACTTTACTACAACTTAGTGGATTAAGTAAAAGTAGCCATTGTTTAATAAACAACTTGTTCTTTGTTGTTACTGGCAACAATCTGTCTGGCCCTTGGCATCTTCCTTTCCATCCAATAATGAGGTGCCTCCAGCCTCACCCAAGGCCTTTTTTTGTAGCTGCTCTGCCAGATTTGCACTTCTGAACAACTTTTAATTATACTCTGTGGTATGAAAACACACCGGTGGTGGTCTAACAGTATTCACAGGGCAAGTACCAGTTAAATATAATAACCGTGTGTTTTAACCCACGTCTTCATTTATGCAAGTTTATTTCAAAAATAAGATTTGTTAAAGAGGCATGTTTTCCTTTTCTAAACAGGTTGATCCTTGAGATTTTTTCCATCCAAGCTCACTTCCACTTCTGGTGATTTCCTGAACAATAATATTAACAATGAGTCAATGATAAATAGCATACCAGTAGATAAAGAATGACAGATGATAGTCATTAAAGTTTCATGACAAGGTTTTGTCATTAGGAGATTTCTCCTATTGATTTTGGAGAGGTCAGTGACATTAATTATGCCAAAGAAAATCAGATGATTAAATCATGCCACCAACCATGATAAAAATTTGAATTAAGTATATCGGTGAAATTAAATGTAGTGCAGCAAGTGGTAGAGAGCTCTGATAGTCAAGACTAGGATATAGAACTTAATAATATGGATAACCTTTAATATTCATAAAGATATTGGACTGCAAAATGCAGATGATTTATGAATTTATGGAGACAAAATCCCTGATAACGTGTTTTATTAAGGTTCTGGTACCTTGGTACTGATTCCATATGTCTTTCCAAGATCCTCATTTACTGTTTAGATGATGTGGTGGAAAATCCCCCCTTTGGTGTTCAATTAGTTTGAGAAATGATGACTGACATAGGCTATGAATATTTTATTTATTTATTTACTTATTTATTCATTCATTTGCCAATGGCTGGATCATTGTGAAATAAACCATAAATCCAATCAGGATAAAAAATGTTTAATTATAATTGATCAGTCAGCACACTTTTGTGTTAACCCTTAGCTCTAAGCTGGTAAATGGATCAAATCATGCCAAAAACATTTACCCTTTACTACAGGAGTCAACGTGTTGCATGTTTCCTTTAATTTGTCACCCATCTGTAGGTTTCATAAGCTCTTATAATTATGTTTCCTCTTGGCCTATCATCTCTGAGCCCTCATGAACAGTTCAGCTGTTTTTCACTCACATGTGTTGTGCTGCCAGAACGGCATTGCTCATATGGTGCATTATGGACATTTGGGTGTCTGCCTTCATAAAGCCATGGATCATAAAACTTAACATTCCCCTAAAAATGTGGCTGTGATTTAATTATGACAAAAACCGCAGTCCCCTTCAGTACAAAGAACATTGCTGCTGACTCCAACTATTCCAGACAGTTTTACCGCAGTAGCACTACATTCCCATTTGCTGTTAAAGTAATTGTTTTTTTAACATTGGGTAGGCGGAACATAGGCTGAGTGGATGTTTGCGAGCAAGAGTAGCAAAAAAAGGGCATAAGGCTTTTAGAGTCACTTGAGTTACAACTTGAGGTAGATTACCTTATTTGCAGTTCTCTTGACAAGAAAACAGTTGCAGGAAGCGGAATACCATCATTGCTGTGGACTGTGTTGGTTTATTGGAGGCTAATGACAAAACTGTGTCATCTGAAACAACTTAGCAGCTACTGTAGGGTGATATTATGCACGGAGTAATGAAAACAAAAGGCAATATAGGTGTTTAAATCTTATCATTTGTCAATGAAAGGACCGTTATTATGGCTTTAGGAGCAATATGGCACAACAAAGAGACAAGGCTATGAGTAAAAAAAAATGACTTCTTCAAAAACTTGATTCTAAGATATGTTCCATCATCAGCACTGTGTGAAGGAGGCAGACCTTTACTTGTATGGTTTATTCCCCCTTATCTATTCATATACTGTAGGTGCTTTGCCATATAGTACTTTGCAAAGGTCTTGAGCTATCCCTCATTTCTTTATATTTTTACAGACTTTTGTAACATTTTAAAGTAGTCTTGAGCAGTAGTTCTCCAGGCATTCTGAAGGTCTGAAGATTTTTCTTTGGCCATTGGCTGCTGTTTTACTCATTTTCAGTCCAGTTCTTGTACCTGAACATTTTCAGAGGAACATTTTTTTGCTTGTTAAGCTACATTAACATGAGACTGACTCATGAATCACTCAAGCATAAGAAAGGCACTTAAGTCAAGGGATGAGATATGTGCCTACACATGACAACTTAGCAAAGATCCAGTTTTAAATAGTATCTTTAGGCACTTTGTTAGTAGCAGCCTGTCATGAAAACACAAAATGAAAAAGACAAAAGTAACACAGTTTGACAGCATGACAATCATCCCAACCACACTTTCTATACAGTAAAAGCATTTCAGTCATGGATTGGCCTCCCCAAAGCCTGGACCTCAACATTATTGAAGCAGTGTGGGATCATCTTGACAGAAAGGGGAACACAAGGCAGCCAACATCCAAAGAAGAGCTTTGAATTACATTCAAGAAGCCTGGAGAACTATTCCTGGAGACGACTTAAAGAAATTACAAGAAAGTTTGCCTAAGAGAGTTCTGAATGGCTAGCTGGGGTCATTCTTCCTGGAGGCATGCCAAAGCCATACGAGACACTTTCATTATCTAAAAGAAATAATGGAGCATTTTAACATCTGATGTTATGCTCTAAATTGTGTTAATGCCTTTTCAGACCCCTAGTAAAACTTTAAAATATAGCAATGCATAATTTTACAGAATTAAATTTAATAAATTTACGGAAAGATCATACAGTATCTATATATCTGTTTTTGACTGTTGTGATTTCAGTCAGAAAATTCTGGTGCTTGTTTGGATCTTCAAAGGCTTGTAAAGGTCAAACTTTAACTTTTGAATTCAGTCTGTGTTGCACCACTCGACCGTGTACAACACAGACACACACACTAGGCTCTTATCAGACACAGTATGCAGAACTATAGCCAACAGTGTGAGGCGTCCTTCCTCCTCAGAGATCAAACAGGATGCGCCTATTCCTCTATTCTTGCCTTCTGTCAGGAGGGCACGACGCGGCTTTATCTATCCCCTCAGCCACCCAGACTAGGCGCAGGCCTGTGTCTGTTGACAAATGCTTCACTTGTTATAGATAACAAAAACATGTAAACAGGAAATGGCCAGTGGGCAAGCCATTGAAATTCTTGAAAACTTGGATTTATTCCTAGAGTGATCATAGTGTGATTGGGTCAGCAGGGAAGAAGTGCTTAATAATATATTTCCCAACACAGTCAATAATTACATGAGCTGCCACTTGTTCTGTCATGGTCCTGGGCCAGTGGCCTTGTGTTTTGCGTTTCTTTTGTGAAGCTTTCTCTTATTATATTTTCCAGGTTGTGTTTCTTATAGTTTAGTTTCTCAGTTTGTTGTTTGAGTGTGCTGTTGTCCTTGTTTGTTTTTTGTGTAATGTTCCGTTTGTCAAGTTTCCTGTGTTAGGTCTGCGTGTGTCTTGTTCACTTTCTGTTTTATTTTGGTAGTCTTGTGCTCCATGTGTTTTGTGTTGTTTTACTTCCTGTTATTAGTCTCATTCATTTCACCTGTTGTTCCCAGTTGTTTCCCCTCACCCCTCGTTTCCTCTGTGTATTTAAGTCTCAGTGTTGTTTAGTTCTGTGTCCTCGTCATTTTTGTGTCTGTGTTTGACATTTCCTGCTGTGCCTCTAGTGTGTTTGGGTTTTCTAGTTTTTGGGTTTTGAGTTTTTGTTGTTTAGCTGGCTGCTGTTCAGCCTATTTCAGTTAAGACTTTGATAATAAATCTTCAGTATCAATCCTGCTCTCATCAGTGTCCTGCTCTGAAGTCCTCCCTGCTCAGTTAGCCGCAGCAGCTGTGACATGTTCAGAAATACTCAGTGCCTCTATCGGATGTTTATCAAACACGAATTCTTAAAAAATGTGCATCTTTTGAACACTCAGATGTTAGGATATGTCAGAGTATTGTGAGATTTGAACTGCCGGGCAGACAATAATGATGTCACTTTTGCTTTTAAGCAAATTGTAAGACTTTTACATCCAGATTGTTTAAAATGCATGGCAACCACATGAGAGTGTATTTCAAACACACTGGGTATACTTGTAACATATATGCTTCATTATATTTTATTGTTTTTGTTAAAGATATGTAATCAGATAGACAGAAAGTAGTATTCAACTAAAATACATAACAGGCCAGAATATCTTCAGAGTGCAGTTGTAGCGGAGCCGTTGTTGTTGTAGCATTTTTTTTTTCCTTTATTATCATGAGCCTCTGAATCTGAATAGCTGATATGCATGTAACCAAGGAAAACCAAGAAAGGCTGCAGTGATCTGGCAAATAGAGTCATACTTATGTGTGTAAACAAACCATGTTTAAGCTACATGGATATTTTATCCAGATGTGAGAAATGACAATTATATACATGCTGTAGAGCTGTCCTGGCCAAAACAAACTATATCTTAAAATAAAATGTTTTGGCCAACGCACATCTGCAGTATGTTTCACACTAGCTTTGAAGTGGGTTTGAGCAACACAGCCTTGTCCCCTCGAGTCTTACCGCAGGATTAACTCTGGGGTTTCAAAGCTAAGAGGAAAATGTAAATAACATCTTTTCTATTCTTACAGAAAATCCTTTGGTAGGCTTTACATCAAAACCTTTTTTTTTTTTTTTTTTGACATGGCACCAGACAATACTTAGATGTGTCATTACACAAAAAGTACAAAAAGTGGCCGTAGCCAGGCCTAGCATTGAGTGTTGGACGAGATCAGAGAAAGCAGTGACATAATGACACTGCTACAGAGGAGGGCTTAGAACACCTGCTGTCTTTGATGGAGATGATTGTTGCTGCTATAATGCAGGCAGCAGAATGATGGCTGCTGAGCACATTAACCTTCATTAGTGGGCTGACCAGGGCTTACCGGTATAAATTAAGTAATTACTTGTGACACGGTGATGATTAATGGTAATGAATGGTTTTAATGTGTGGCATCTGTCAAATACATTTGAAGTTCTAAGCTGCTGTTCTATCCTTTGTTGACTACATAATTTTCCATCTCTGAAATATTCCTGCTATATATTTATGATATGAAACAGCAAATCAAGCTTTGTATTCAGGCAGGCCAGTAATCAAGCTTTAGCTGCAACCCAGTGCCGGCCAGCATCGACTGATGGCTCAGCTCATACTCGCCTATGCAAACTGGCAAACCTCACAGAGGCCTACATTGTTTTACCTTTTCTACATGTCTACAAGCTGCTTTGCAACCCAACACCATCCCAGCTCATCCTTTTCATGTGTGGTCCGACTTAAATAACATCTGCTGGCACTGATTCACGCGTGTTTCTGTGTATGCAATTCATGTAGGTATGCAGGTAGAAGAGCATGGAGGTTTTCCACAAAGTTTTGTTTTGACTGAAGTTTATTTAGGGATTGTGGCAAATTCAAATGGCTACTGAATGTCATTTGAATTACACTTTAATCAAAATACTGAAGACATTTTTTTTATGTGAAGGGCTTTAATGAAAAATGAAAAATCCACTTTACACAACCCTTTATACTTGGTGAGTAGATGGTGAACACACTGAAGAATTTAGCCATCAAAGACCCAATCATTCATGTGCTGGTTGAGAACAAAAGAAAAGTGAATATTGGACCTACTCTGACTCTAAATTGACTCTAAATTATTTTTTCTTAATCTAATAGTAGTAGTAGTTCTGTGTGGAGTTTGCATGTTCTCCCTGTGCCTGAGTGGGTTCTCTACAGGTTTTCTGGTTTCTGGTTTCCAGTCCAAGGACATGCAAGTTAGGTTATGTGGTGATTCTAAATTGGTTGCAGATGTGACTGTAAGAATGAGTGGTTGTCTGTCACTCTGTGTTGGCCCTGTGATAAACTAGAGATCTGTCCAGAATATAACCTGTTAATTTAGGCTCATGGTTCAGAAAAAAAGGTCAGCATGTGTCAAATTTGTTAATCTAAAAAGAAAAAAATTAATATTTGTAACAGAAAACAAACAGCAGCCTCCCTAAATAAAATATGGCCCTGCCCCCTCACTTTGCTTTCATTATACTGCAATTATTATGCAGTTACTACTTTATCTTACTTTTACATAAACCATGTTTTGCCCACATGCTGAAATAACTGATATTGTCAGTATTTTTGGGAGGTCAGTCTCTGCATGAATGCATTACACTGAGCATGGTCCTAGCTGTAATTGTGTTCTAATCACAATGTATTTGGCAAAAGAAAGATTATGGTAAGCCTGAAATAATTTTTTTCCTAGTAATCCTACTGTCTGGGCATTTTAATTTTCTCTCTACTTTAATTGTCTCTGAATTTACTCTCAACACATAAAACATAATGATGTACAGTTAAAATTCTGCACTCACTGCAGGAAGAATACAGTTAATGCCGTATCATATTCAGATATGCAAGCAAAATGCTTGTGACTTTATTTTCCATGTGATGCAATAGCGATGAAACATCACCAGTCATGGTCGTAGTGGGTGGTTGACAGTTATGTCCATTTTGAAGTATGGCACCATTAAGAACAAAAGCTCCACTCTGCCAGAAGAGACATGACAACAGTATCGCCACAAATCTGACTGGAGCACACATCTTTCCAATGTCATCTCTGACCTCTATATCTCTTAGCTCAAGACAGATGCATTTTCATGCCTGGCTTCAGGCTCTAATAGTCAATTGATTCATTCACAATATGGCCCGAAGCAGCTAGGTCTCTGATTATTTATTTTCCTCCTGAAAACACTTTCCCCTTTCTCTCTCTCATCTATCTTATTAAAATGTAATGGCAAACAAAATCCCAGTCTCTCTCTATCTGATGGTGCAGAGAAAAACAATTTTAAGGGATTCGTGATGGTTTATAACCCATGGCTCCAAGAGAAGAAAACACTCAGAGGTCTTTGATGAGATAGACCTCTAACTCAATCACTACCGCAAGAAGATTCCTCACATTGATGCCGGTGCTGATTGACAGACTTCAGATTCTCAGTGATTGTCAAACAAAACTAACCTTGACCACCTGCTAGGCACTCTAGACGGTGTGCCATACTGAGATGAGGGTAGTGTGAAATGTGTGGTTTACTGCTACAATAAAATTATAAAAATGTAGGGAGAAATAAGAAGTTATGGTTATTATAGTATATAATTTACCAGCCATTAATTGTGGCGTGGACAAACTTCTGTGGAATGTACAACCATCTGAGCAGCCTATTTAAATCCCTGTCATCAGGTTCTGCCAAGGTCATTTTGTTTTTTTCTCTGGAATGTTCCTTATATAATCAACTGGCATGTGATCTAAATTTTTTAAATGCATGGCTTTCCCAGACTCTACATGTGCAGCTGGTGGTGCGGTTTAGCATCGTTATATATGGGTGGGGAGGGGACGATACTACTTAACCACATTGTTAGGGGCACACCCTGGAAGTCCTGAAATAAGAAAGCGAAACCTGTGCCCATCCATCAGTGAACAGGCTCGATGTAGGGTGGAAATGTTAACTTAATTAAAACCTTTAATTTTTCAGGCAGAAAAGGTTTGAATGGATGTGGCAGCATTGCATTGAAAGTCTGTTCTTTATGAAGACTCAGGGGAGATGCATTGAGGAGAGCAGTTATTTAGCTTCAGAGGCAGTCAATGCTACAAAGAGAATGGTTGCAATTTTGTGTGCATTCTGCCAGCATGGTTATGTTCAGCAGGTAGACGAGACCAAGGATAGTTAATACTTTTTGTTTCAGCACATCACTCATAGAATATTTGTGGTAGAAGTTGTAAATTTTAACACAAAATACCCTTATTTGTCTACTGTAAGTAGCAATGTTTTTAACTTATCTCACAGAATTTATTAGCTGATGTCAAACACAAGGAGTTCCAGTGTTCCACTATAACCTATCCCACTACAGGGATATATTGTAACAATAAGAGTGAAGAATAAAAAATTGAGATAGTATCACAAAATAAGCATCTTCCATCCATCCATCCATCCATCCATTTTCTTCCGCTTATCCGGGGCCGGGTCGCGGGGGCAGGAGCCTAAGCAGAGAAGCCCAGGCTTCCCTCTCC
>JASGAU010398589.1:0-17911 GCA_030220045.1 Australoheros facetus
AGCTCTGGATTGATTATAATGTAGGTACAATAACACAGACTCCTAAAGATTGTTGAAAAACAGGTTATTTCTGCATTTTATATATAAGCCCTTCATAAATAATGCTGACTGCACTCTGTTTACCAATATAAGCAAAGACTTTACACATAAAAACACACAGAAACATCTGAATCACTTTATGACAGACGATCACTTTTTGCACAAGACCGGCCGCTGTTGAAAGTACCTAATAAAGTAACTAGTAATCTAACTTAGTTACTTCTAAAGTAATCAGTAAAGTAACTAAGTTACTTTTTAAAGGAGTAATCAGTAATCGGACTACTTTTTCAAGGTAACTATACCATCACTGGTCATCAGGTGGTGGCCTCCAGCTCGCACTGGAGCAGTTTGCACCCGTGTGTGAAGTGGCTGGAATGAGAATTAGAACCTCCAACTCTGAGGCCGTAGCCCTGAGTCGGGAAAGTATTATTGTATGTATTATTGTAGGGTCTTTACCTTACAATATAAAGTGACTGTTGTTGTAATTTGGTGCTATATAAATAGAATTAAATTTAATCCAATTCAGTTGAATTAAAAAAAGGGTGGAGTGTCTACGCCAGGTCAGGGATGAGTTGCTCTTCCAAGTGGAGAAGTTTAAGTATCCCAGGATCTGGATCACGAGTGAGGGGAGCAGGGATACTGACGGAGGGATTGGGGCAGCAGCTGCAGTGAATCGGATGCTCCTCCAGTCCGTCGTGGTGAAGAGAGAGCTGAGCACAAAAGCAAAGCTGGTGATTTACCGGTCAGTCTACACCCCTACCCTCACCTATGGTCACCGGCTTCGGTAGTTAACCAAAGAATGTGATTGGTGGTGGAAAAAACCTATTTCTTCAAGGACAGCTTGTATTTATATATTCATGTCCAGATGTTCTTCACAGCTATTTTTTTTTTAGATTGCTCTCTGGAACCTCTGTGCTGCCCTCTTGCCCTCGTACATTCTATGATTTCACCACAAACAGCAAAAAATGAGCTTCTGCTTCAAGCTGAGCCAAATTTCATCTGCAGGTTAGTTGCTTTCATGAGAGCTGGGTCTCCAGATATGATCAAGCAGTTTTCAGCAGTTTCCAAGCCCAGTGCATCGCTGTGTTGTGCACCATGAATATGTCCATTCTTAGTTCTACTGTACCATCCTGAGTCCAAAAACCACTGGAACTGTGAAGTATGCTATTATGTGGCAACACCGAGCGCACTGAAATGCAGGAGTTTTTGGCCACACCAACAAATTCACTCACCACCTGCCCTGTTCACTAGATTTGACTTCATCCTCAGCCTGGCAATATAAATCAGGCTGAAAGTGTAGTGAAGTGTTAAAAACAATAAAAAGTCTCCACCGCAACCCTTCTCCATGATTTCTGATCTATTTATTTTTCACTGGTTCTTCCTTTAACACCTCTCTGCAGTTTCTCGCAGTACTAGTTATCAATTAAATGTGGAATATTAAGCATTCCTGTTACTTTTAAGATAAGGCTTAAATCTTTTCTTTTTGATCAAGCTTATAGTTAGGGCTGGATCAGGTGACCCTGAACCATCCCTTAGTTATGCTGTGATAGGCTTAGGCTGCTGGAGGGCTTCCCATGATGCACTGAGCATTTCTTCTTCACTCATCTCTTTTTCACTCCTTGTGTACTTATACATTGTTGCATTTAATCATTAGTAATTAAGCTCTGACTCTTCTGTCCTGTCTCTCTCTGCTCTCGTCTCTTTCTCCTCACCCCAACCGGCTGCAGAACATGGCTGCCCCTCCACGAGTCGCATTTCTTCCTGTTAGAAGGGAGTCTTTCCTTCCCACTGTTGCCAAATGCTTGTTCATATGGGGCTGTGTGATTGTTGGGGTTTCTTTCTAATATTGTAGGATCTTTACCTTACAATATAAAAGCACCTTGAGGCAACCGTTGTGAATTGTCACTATATTGAACTCTTCCTACTAACTTTTTAATCTTACAAGTTTCACTTCATCAGTGTGGATTATTATTAAATGAGGAAATGAAATGATGAGAAAAAATTAAATCTACAACACAGTGAAGTTTCTTGAGTGTCAGTGAATTCTAGGTAACAGAGTGAGGTATATAGTGTTGCTATAATTACCTGCAGTTTAATATACTGAGATTTTTAACAATGCTCTGATCTGTCCTGACTTACAGCACCAGCCAATCAGACAAATATTTTACTTGGCTTTGGGAGAGAAACGTTGATGCAGTATCTGATAAAAGCTGAAGAAATGTGGGTGGCCGCATAATGGTGGACTTTGTTTTCAAGTGTTTACCTGTTGTACAGGTTGAACTGCAGGGAGCATAAGCAGAAACCTTCCAGCGATACCCGTCTGCCAGACTGATATGTGGCTCCAGACCTACATCAAAGTTGTTGCTACAGGGAAGCAGAGACACAGGCAGGAGGGCAGATTTATGAAACCTGGTATTTTCATTTTATGAAACCCACTAATAAAAGAAATCTGTTGATTTATATTAAAATTGAGGATAACATCTAAAACCACAGACAAGTCTCTACGCAGTGTGGTGATGAGATCAGAATGAAGATCTGTCTAGAGATAATTGTATGTGAAGTAGTGCTTATCATAAATTATGATTACAAAATAAATGAAGAATACTAAGCCCTGAGGTTTGAAGCCGTTGAACAGCATACGGCATAATGCACAATACAGCTTCGTCGTACCTCTCCGTGTTGGCTGCCTGGACCTCTAACACTTGCTGCAGCTCTACCAGGATGGCAGTGTGTGCTCCACTGTCTGTTTCAGAGTGTGTGTCTGCAGCAGCCACTGTTTCCACACGGGTTTCTGCTTGAGAAGGCTGATCAGTGAGCGTGTGTTTAGCTGAGTGTGTGTTTGACCGTGTGTGGTTGTAATGTAAATCCTCCAGTAGCAGGTAGGGGGCATCTTCTGCAGAATGAACACTCTGATCACCTGTGAACAGGCAACAAATGAAGGTGAGGTTTTCAAGTGTTTGTTTTAACTATAATCTGACATACACTAAACGTACACATGTATCAGCAAACTATACAACTGTGCAGGTCTTGATCTTTTCCTCATTTCTTTATATTTTGTTAAATGGGAAATATTTAGAGCAGTTTACTGAAATGTGCAAACATACATGGAAATACAGCATAGAAGCCACAGACAGAGTTTATATAATTCTAAGGGGGGTGTGAATATTTATATGACCACATTTATTCCTTGCAGCTTGAAATCTGAGGCAGCTTTCTTGTCATTTCTTTAAGTAGCCTTCAGGAACAGTTCTCTAGGCTTCTTGAATAGAATAGAATAGAATAGAATAGAATGGAATAGAATAGAACTTTGTCATTGTGCAAGTACAACGAAATTGTTTGCAATCCTTGGTGCAGAGTAAAATAATAATAAAATTAATTAATCACACACACACACACACACACACACACACACACACACACACACACACACCCATCCTATAACTGTTACACAGCTCCCTTAGCAGCATTTCAGCAGCTGAAACTACCACAAATAGATCCAGCACCTCAAAAGGCTCCCAGCAGCATCTTGAGGAGTCTGAGAAAATACTGCGCTGTGGTTTTAGCACTCCAGGTGAGATCCTCCTCGATGGAGATGCCCAACCACACTCCACACAGTCTCCACTGATGAACAGGGGCTGGATGTCTGCTTTGTTCCTCCTCGCGAACTTAATGATGGTATTACTAGGGTGATAGGGGCTTCAGTCATGTGTGTACAAAGTGAAGAGGAGGCGGCTCAGTACCCAGCCCTGTGGAGAGTATGGGTGCCTACCCTGACCCTCTGGGTGTGAGCCAACAAGAAGTCCAGAATCTATCTGCAGATGGAGTCTGACAGACCAATGCCTGTTAGCTTGTGTATCAGCTTGTTTGGGAGTATGGTGTTGAATTCAGAAGGAAAATCCACAAACAGCATTCTGACGTGGTTCCCTGGCTGCTCTAAATGCACCAGTGGAGGGCGGTGGCTACTGCGTCCTCTGTGGATCTCTTATGCTTGTAAGCAAACTGGTGTCTGTCTAGTGTTGATGTGAGGCAGGAAATGATGCGACTCTGGACCAGCTTCTCAACGCACTTCATGATTATTGTTTTTAGTGCCACTGGTCTGTAGTCCTTGAGCCTCACGTTGCTGCTTCTTAGGCAGAGAAACTATGATGAGGACTTCAGTGGACTGAAGTAAAGACCAGTTAAATGTGGGTGAAGAAGGACATCCCAGGGCTCTTCTTTGAATCTTGGCTGCCTTTTGGCAAGTGACTGTGGCTCAGGAGGTAGAGTGGATCACCTACCAATTGGAAGGTTGACGGTTTGCTTCCTGGCTCCTTCAGTCTACATGTGGAAGTATCCTTGGGCAAGACATTGAACCCTGAGTTTCCCCGATGCATCCATCAGAGTACATGTGTGAATGTTAGACATGGAGAAAAGTGCTTGTATGAATGTGTTTAGGTGAATGGGGGTGTGTGTAAAAAGAGCTTTGAGTGCTCAGTTAGAATTGAAAGGGACTATGTATATGCACCAGTCCATTTACCATTTTGTTCTGTCAGGATGATCCCACACTGCTTCAATAATGTTGAGGTCCAGACACAATATGGAACACCAAGACTGATGGTATTCCATCTTGTGTTTTTCTATCCAGGGATACTTTTACTGCACTGGCAGTGTGTTTGGGATCATTGTCATGTTGAAAAATTAAGCTGTTATGAAGCAGACACTTTCCACATAGTATTGTATGGCAGATCAAAATGTTGCGATATTTTTCTGTGTTCATAATTCCATCAATTGTGACAAGATCTCCAACACCACTGGCTGAAATGCAGCCCTAAAATACGACGGTGTTTTACAGATGGCAGTAAAACACGGTGGAGGCTGCAGTAACTCTCTCCTGACCCCCTCTCTACATAATGATGACAATTTGAATCAAAAATGTCAGATTTGGATTCATCACGCCACTGATTTCAGTTCTTGTAATTTGGCATACCTCAGCCATTTTTCTTTGTTTCCCTTCCCTAAGAATGGCTTCTTGACAGCCACCACTGGCATCACTTCACTGAGGTTTCAATGAACAGTAAATGGATCAGCAGAAGGGTCAGATGTTCTGTGTCGGGTCTTTGCTGCTTTTTTTCCCCCCTGTTTCTTACAGACATGACTTTCAGATACTCTTCATCTGCTGTAGACTTTTCTTAGGCCTGCCAATGCTACTTTTGCCCTCCACTTGTCCAGTTTACTTAATTTTTTAAGGCGATATATCAAGTTTTCAGCTAATAGCTCTTTGGGAATCAAGCTGCTGCCTGTCAAACTGTGTTATCTTTGGCACTTTTTATCTTATCTCTATCTTAAGGTCAATCCTTAAGATCCTTGACCCTCTCCCCTCAGGCAGGAGGCTACGGTCCATTCGGGCCAGAACCTCCCGCCATAAGAACAGTTTCTTCCCCTCTGCTGTTGGACTCATGAACAATAACCCTAAGACTGTTACCACCACCCTCCACAAACGCTGATGATGTTTATGCATCTGTCTGTTTGCACTGATCACTGCACTGTCATGTACATATTACTGGACAATAGTTTACATTCTTTTATCTTTACGGTCACTTTATTATGTCACTTTAGCATTCACCTGGTTTCTGCTTTGCACTAAATGATTATGACTTATCGTAATTATTCTCTGCACTGTATATTTTGTAATATTGTGTTATAGTTATAGTTTTATAATATCTCTGTATATTTGTAATTTGTATATTTGTAATATTGTGTTATAGTTTTTATACTTATTTGTTTTTATGTAAGCACAAAGTACTGCAGCAATTTCCTAATGCTGTGAACCTGTTCACCCATATGGCAATAAAAACCTTCTGATCTGATCTGATCCCTTCAGATAGGTGGCTTTATATGCTTGAATGATTCATAATTCAGTGTCAGGTGGTTTAACAAATAAACAAAAAAAAAAAACATTCGTCTGAAAATGGTCAGGTGCAAGAACTGGACAGTGAATGAGCTGCTAATCCAAAGAAAAACGTTGAATGACCTTCAGAAAGCCTGGAAAACTATTGTTCAAGACCACTTTAAAAAACACAAGTCTGGCTCCTTGGAAGCAAAATATGCAGAAATGAAATTTGCACAGTACTGTATACACACTGTACTGCATCTCATGATCACATCACACAGTACATCGATAGGATCTGGAGTATGACTGGCATTCACACTGATAGCCCGCATCAGTAACACTTAATCTGAGCTTGAAATCTCAGACCATCTCTCCTGGTGGATGGGGGCTGGATGCATTTGGAAGTTAAGTTTCACTGGAAGCTGATATTTACTTTTTAGCTAAGCAAAGAACATCGTCAAAGCCTTTTCAGTCTCCAACCACTCATCACTGGTGCTGACTCATGATACTGTACAACAGAACTACTGCACTGCACCAACTTTACACTAAGAGGTGTAAACAATTCTCTTAAAAGTCATTTGAGAAAATCTACTACTGTTCCTTCCATCCATTTTCAGCTTATTCATACAGGGCTGCCTTGGGGGTGGGGGTGGGGGGGGTCACTGGGTGCGAGGCAGGGTACACCCCAGACAGGCTATGGGGCTAGCACAGAGACAACATTCACACCTACAGGCGATTTAGGATGTGTGTCAAATACCGTAACATGCATGTGTCTGGACTCTGGGAAGGAGCCAGAGAACAAAGAGAAAACTTTTGCTTCTGATTCTGCGGTTCAGTAACAGTGCTAACCACTCCAGCACTGTGCTGGCCTTGTCTGTTATTATCTTGAAATGCCTCCAGTGTACTATACTGTAAGATTTCAAGGGGGAAAAAAACAAAACAAAAAAACAGGAACAAATTTACATTTATGCATGATTTTCATTGGGAAATTCAACACAAAAGAAGTTTGAAGAAGGCTCGATTTGTCTTTGCTACCTGGGAACGAGAGCACCAGCGTGTTGTCATCATCAGCGGACGGCTCGTTAATTGAGTTGGAAGAGCTTCCTTAATAAAAGAGAGCAACAAAAAGAGAGAAAGGAAAGACAATGACACAAATACTGTGGTTAAATGTTTACAAAACATTAATCACACACTAGATTAACTGTCACAGACTGCCTCCTGACACACTGTCAGCTGGAAGCTTTAGTAATACCAGTAAAGTTCAGCTATTAGAAAAAAAGATCAATCTGTCACTTACTGTAGCCAGATGGTGCTGGAGGTCCTTGTTCCTCCACATCATTGTGGCTAAACACATGACTGACATCAGCTGGTCTGTACACCATTATGGCCACCGGTGCTGGTGGTGGGCTGGGTGTCCGGACCTTCCACAGCACTTCCTCCTCCTCTTCTTCCTGCAGCTGGACATCTGAGTGGTCATCAACATTGTGACGGACAGATGCCGAGCCTCTGCTGTGGTTCATCAAGCTACTCTGATCCACATTTACATCATTATAGGTAAGGTTGAGACTGGAGTGGGCGGGGCCTGCAGTGATGGCATGAGACTTGAGTGGGATGGTATACTCGTAGGTGATGTGGGGGAGTTTCCCGTTCAAGTTGTAGTACTGAAATGACATGTAACCTTATTATAGCAAAAATAATAAACAGCCCTGTTCGCAAAGTTTGTGTGTGTGTGTGTGTGTGTGTGTTTTTGTACTACCATAACATTAAGACCCTGCAGAGTGGGTCCCTGAGCAATGATGTATTCCAGCCCATCGGAGAACACACTGCTTGGACGGCGGTATTTGAACACTGTTCCTGCCACGTGGAAATTTTGAGGATTGTCAAATACTGTGTTTCCATTGAAGAAGAAATATCCCGCTTCATCTGACAGGGCTAGATAGGAGGGAAAACATCAGGCAGGAGGACTAAACAGTCAATTTCAAAACTGGGTAAGAACTACAGTGTGTACAGCGTGTGTGTGTGTGTGTGTGTGTGTGTGTGTGTGTGTGTGTGTGTGTGTGTGTGTGTGTGTGTGTGTTTCTATGCAGGTTTGCTTTTCCTGCATGACAGATCACTGTATTTTTCTGTGTTGATGATTCCATTAATTTTGACAGGTTCTCTCACAGCACTGGCTGAACTGCAGCCCCAAACTATGACAGAGCCCCCTTCATGTTTTACAGATGGCTGCAGACACTCACTGTTCTTCCTCTCTCCTGACTTCCTCCATTCAGACTAATAATGATTTGAACCAAAGATTTCAAATATGGCTTCTTGACTGCCACCCTTCCATTTCTAATGAGTCTTCAGCAAACAGCAGATGGATTAACTGAAGGAGCAGATGCATCTCTCAGGTACTGTATCAGGTCTTTGCTTTTTTTTTTTTTCCTGTTTCTTAAGAACATGACTGTCACATTCTGGTCAGCTGCTGTAGATCATTTTTGTCCTCAACTCGTCCAGTTTCCTCAAATTTTTTTAAGGACAAACTGCACAGCATGCTGAGATATGCCAAGTTTTTGGCTAACAGTAATTTGGGGAATTACCTTGTTAGTGCAAAAATACTATTTTATGTCTGTCAAACTCAGTTCTCTTGGGTATTTTTCATAGATTCAACTAAAGAAATGGGAAGAAATGATGTGTTTTTGCAACAAAGTGGTTAATGATACAATTTAAAATTGGTTCTTTAAGTTTTATGTTATGTGTAGACACAGCACTGGTTCATCCCTTGAGTTAGGTGCCTTTTTTATGCTTGAATAATTCATAGGTCACTATTAAGTGGTTTAACAAAAAAAATTACTTTCAAACACATTCCCAAAAAACAGAAAATGAGAGAACAAGCAGCCAATCCCCAAAGAAAAAGTTCAGAAAGACCAGAGACCTGTTGCTTAAGACCAATTTAAAAATTTACAAGATTTTTAGTTTCCTTAAAGACCTGTCATCTGAAAGGCGTCTTTAGTTCTAAACGCTGATGGGAACTCCCTGGTATTCCCGGGTATATCCCATAACTACCTACAAGTTGGCAACCCCACTCGAGGCACGGGACTCCCCCATCAGCTTTTAGAACTGAAGAAGCCTTTCAGATGAGGAGACGAAAAGTCCTAAAAACAAAAACAAAAAACCCTAAAAAAAATCCTGTTGTCTTTAACTCGTGCACTTAAGCCCACAGTTCAGATCATTTCCTCTAAATGTTCTCAGATCAGTCAGGATGTTTCTGTGGTACTGCACTCAGTCTCATTCTGGAGGACAATTTCACAGAGCACAAAAACAAACCAAGCGCGCAAGGTCACAAGCAAGGTCACTCCTGATGCACTCCTAACAGGCTTGAAATGTGTGGATTCAAATGAAAACTATTGAAAATGACTAGGTCTTAGCTGGAGACTCCATTCTGGTCAGTTTAAAGCAGAAGTTGATGTTTGCTTTCTGTGGAAGTTTGAGAACTGGTGAGAGTAGGAACTCCGGCATGCTGGAGGCCGTGTGTTAATGCGCCTGTACTTGTTACTTTTTGAAATCACATCTCATTGCAACACAGAATAGTCATTTTCCAAAGGTACTAATTCTTGTTTTAGACATGTCCTTTACAAAATTACTCAAGACTTATATTAGCTTCATAGTAACGTACTGATAAAACATATGATTTTATGATATCAACATCGCAGAACCGTGGTTCCAGTAGTACTGATGATATTGACCTTAAAGAAGTTGTACGTTCTCACCCAGGATGTTCTCAGTCTTATGTCTCTCTACGATCTGAATGTCTGAAGCTCCAGCTGGGATGTTGGTGATGAACACATAACCTGATGACAAAAACACAACATTTTAAAATCAAGATTAAACTAAATAGAAAGACAAACACTAAAATAGTCCAGCAGAAATATGTTTAGAGGTTCTGTAGGTGGAATATGAGGACATCTGAACATCTGAAGTGATTCTGTGTAGGACAGCAGTCAAATATCCAACCGTTATGATGTCAGAATGCTGTTGATGGCTACCAAAAAAAACTCTGGTCACAGTGAGACTTGTTAAGTAATTAGTACAGTACTGTGCAAAAGTCTTGAGCCACCCCTCATTTCCTTAAATTTTAATAGGAAAACGGCAAATAGGTGCAGCGGTTTCCTGAACCAAATGTAATTATTAGGCCTGCAGCTATCGAGTACTCTGTCAATTATTCCATCCATTGAGTAATCTGATTAGAAATGATTTTGTTTTGAGCGATGATAAATATTTAAAAGAGAATAAACACAGGTCTTTAAAATGAATGGCTCATTGGTTTCTATTTTAGAAATAGAGTTTTAATAGTTTAACTACACACAAAATAACATATTATTGCTCTTTCAGTGTATCGACGTGCCATATTAAAATCATATTTTTTAAAGAAAACTTTTTTTTTTAAATGCAAAAAAAATAATAATAATCACAAGTGCAGTAATGTCAAATACAACAAGATGTACACATAACCTAAACTAACGCGTAAATTAAACTGGCCTTTACTCTGTCCTGATGTATCTACTGGATGAGGTGTGTTCATGAGTATGTGTTTTTGTGCATGTTTGTGTCTGCATGTTTAAGTGTGCTTGTGAATCAGTGAGTCTATGTGTGTCTGTAAGCCTTTAAAGAGCCTGAAGAAAAGCAAGTATATCAACATCATCAGAACTGAGGTGCTGGTGATGTTAAAAATGAATGTTAATGGGCACTGGGGTGGCTCAGTGGATGAGCAGGCGACCGTGTATGCAGCATGGCTGTGGTGCAGGCAGCTTGGGCTCGCATCTGACCGTGGCCCTTTACTTTGTGTCTTCTTTTATCTCTCGTCACTGTACACTATCTAATAAAGGCCAATATGTATTATTTTAAAACAAATGTTAATGTCAATAATTAATCCATCTATTCATCTTCTTCCGCTTATCCGGGGCTGGGTCGCAGGGGCAGCAGCCTAAGCAGAGAAACCCAGGCACATCACTTTCCCCCCCTCTAGACTCACCCCTGCTTGTTGCAGGTATCACTGCCATATAAAGTATGATGGCTGCTGACAGCCTTCAGGAAATCTGCCTAATTTAAACATCGTCTCAGACTAAGTTAACAGTTCATCTGCATATTTTATTTTAACTTCTGTAGCTTTACTGTAGATTTTTTGCTGTGTACAACAGACGGCAGTGGTTGGGAGCAGCTGCCCCTTCTGAGGCACTGACCTGGGGCCTGTTAGGTTGGACACTGACTTATTATTAACATTAAATATGAACATCTACACCATCAAAATATCCGCTTTCAGCAGCAAGAAACATTGTATCAAAGCACAGGGCAACCCTCCATTCTGAGAATGCTGATATGCTCACTTTTCTTCATTGCTCCTTTAAGGGCTTACAAGACGCATACACTCACTCATTAGCACACTTAAACACGCAGACAGACAGAGACACCAAATCTACCTCATCTAGGAGATACAACACTGTCAGTACACTTTTTGCTTCCTCTTAATATAAGAAAGTCTTCCAAGAAGACAGAGAAAAGGCTATTTTATTTTATGCCTTTGTTTAGGTTGCACATATACCTTAGAATTTCTTTAAAATATGAATTTAATATGGGACATACTCATATTAAAATCACATCTGACAGATGTTGTCTGCAGTTTAACTATTAAAAACTGCAATTACAAATTCTAATATGGAAACCAACAAACTAAAAACTAAACTAAAAAACTAAAAAAAAAACATTCCTCTGTCAGTACAAGGACTAAAATGAACTAAAAAGCAGTCAATGTCCATGGGAAGACTTTGAAAGACCTTCGGAAAAACTAGGGAATTATTGCTGAAGACCACTTTTTAAAAAATAAATAAATTACTAGAAAGTGTGGCTCCTTGAAAGTAAAATATAAAGAGATGACGGGTGGTTCAAAACTTTTGCACATATTGTATGTAAATTTTTTTTTTTTTTTAAAGTAAAGATTTATGTTGTATAATTGCCCCAGACCAACAGTTTTAAGAAATCACTGGAACCCCAGTATGACCGTGACCTACTTTCATGATCAGTGGATGTGAACTTTCATCTGGAGCTGTACGTACTCAGTTTAATTTTCAGTGCACATGGTCAAAACATTAAAAATAAATATGTTGAAAAGGCTAATAATTCCCTCACTACTGGGGGAAACCAACCAATTTTGGTGTGGAATATTTCTAAAATTTATGTACAATGTCCTTTTTTTTGGCACTATGACCAGCAGAAATGGGACTGTATTCTCTCCTGCTGACTTTAGCTGGATCTCATCAAGTAATTCCACAAGGTCCTTAATTCTTTATGGAAACTGATGTACAATCTGTTGACAGACAGCCTAGTAAAAGAATGAGTATTTGCACCTGACAGTAGAAGTGGTACTGAGATATAGCAGTACCCCCAACCCCCACCCCAGTTTCAGACATCTATGACAGGACACACGTGCAGGAAACCTGTCAGTGAAATCTTCTGAGGTGGGTGCTTAAAGCAAAGATAATGGTTTTCTTCATAAACAGCAGCTTCTCAAGAGTAAAAAAAAAAACTAAATGGTTTTGTGTCTTATGCTAGTTAAACCAAATTCATGATACGTGTCTGTGTGTGTGTTACCTAACTGTGTGAGTGCCTTCCTGTAGGATCCAGAGATCCGTTGGCATGATGTCCCGTTTCCTCCGCACACACCACATCTGTCTACAGTCTTACTGCTGTACAGCTCCCCATCACAACCTACAGGCTGGAGCAGAGGACATGTGCAAGTTGCATTGTTTATTCTTCAGAGACAACACTCATCCAGCTTGTTGGTTTTTCTTACCAACAAGCAACCAACAAGAAGCATTTGATTTTAATTTCTTTTAAATAGAAATATACATTCCTGCCCAGGATTAAGCTGAGAGAAAAGTCAATAGTTAATTATGGAGTTCCACAGGGGTTCTGTGCCAAGACCGATTCTAGTTACACTATACATGCTTCCCCTATTATTAGAAAGCATTGCATGCATTTTCATTGCTATGCAGATGACACCCAGCTTTATCTATCCATGAATCCAGATGACACACATCAATTAGTTAAACTGCAGGAATGTCAGTGGACCGGGTGGAGCTACCAGCTCAGGTGACGCATCACAGGTAAGCTCAATAACGTGTGCATCCAGTATTTACAGCCACTGTCCTCAGCCATCTTTGAATTTGGAGCATGCTGTGTTTGGTATAATGGCGGATCAATTACTCCGCCCTGTGACGTCATTTCATCACTTTTCTACTCGTACCCACAAACTCATGTACCCACAAACTCATGTACACACAGAATTCATGTACACACAGAGTTGTATTCACAAGACTTTGCACTCACAGCATTTAGATTCATACTCACATAAAGATCCGCACAATTTCCCAGACTCACATATATTTCAGTGGAGATTTAGGTACAAGAATTTTATTGACATACAAATACGAATACTTATGTTGGAATTATGCACACATCTTTTTGACAGTTATCTTACTCCATAGTCTTTATGACCACAATTTACCCTCTTCTAATAGATACTTTTAACAGTAAACCATATCACACAGCTTATATCATCCCAGACTGCCTTCTTATCATGACAGTGAGTTAAGAAAGCAACATCTGTTACAAGTGCAATTAGTTCACCAGACCTTTGTCCTACAGAACAGCTTTGGGATGTGGTGCAATAGGAGACTCGCATCATGAAAATGCTGACCACAAACTGCAGTAACTGTGCGATACTATCCTGCCAATGTGAACAAAACTGTCTGAGCACCTCGTTGAATCAACGCCATGAAGAATTAAGGCAGTTCTGAAGGTAAAAACGCAGCGTTTTCAGATCTAATGAAGCAGCTGATGAGTGTATTTTGTATGGTGTTGACAGGGTTATAATAGTTTTGGATTTTACATTATCGTTTAGTTTTAGTTAGTTTTTACTTTTTTTTCTCTAATTCAAGTAGTTTTAATTAGTTTTGCTCGTAGAGTGGTTTTGCTCGTTTTTTTTTTAGTTTTTATTTTTGGTTTAATGCTTAGTTTTAGTTTCGTTTCGTTACAGTATTAGTTTTAGTTTTTCATACTTCATCAGGTGCAAGATTCAAGGAATACGAGTGACTACTGTGTAATAAAAAGTCAACAAAAGATACCGTTTAAAGAAATATACTGAACAACCAACTGTTCACAAGACAGCAGCACTACGCGCTAAATGTGTGTAATATTAAGGACACACATGAACAAAAACAGGGAGAAACAAAGAAAAATATGAACTCCAAAACTCAATAAATTCTACAGTAAACTCCCAATAAAGTTCAGCGTCAGTGCAGCAGATTAACAAATCAAAGCTCAAATCCAGCTGCTTCCTGATCTTCTCACCACCTGATGCTGCTTCTGTTTTGGAGCTAGCTTGGTTAGATGCTCCTAATTAGACTTGCAGGGTCTTTGCAGCCTCTGTATACAACTTACGGAAGTGGCCGACCTCATGTCCGCATTTATGCTTGTGTAGCTGGATTGTGTGTGTTCATTACCTTGTGGTCCTGTTGTATATGCGGTGCCGGCTGGGACTTTTTTGGTCCTCGCTCTTTGTGCTCAGTTTTTTGGCTGCAAACATATTTGTCCCTGTTTTTTTTTTCACTTTCTTCATTTCCTCACATCCATTCCGACAGTTTCAGCAGTCTCCCTCCAGGAAGTTGCTGACATATTGATGCTTTCATTATTATTCCTGATTATTATTCTCTGACTGATAAAGTAGACGGAAACGCACAAGGACGGAACAGGTTAATCACAACGTTGCGACTGCGTGGACCCGACAAGTAGTCACGTATCTCCAGAGGTCAACATCACGTTACGTCGGTTCAGCGCGACTCTCCCGCTTTCTTGTGCACACGCACAGCTGCCCGATGGCGCTCCCAGCTTAAACTCGGGGAGCGGAAAAATGATCAATCCACAAGGCTTTTAAATAAAATGACAAGTAAAGAAAAGTCATTTTATCTATAATTTTAGTTAGTTTTTTAAACTCACAATACAGTTTTAGTTAGTTATCGTTTTTTCCTTTTAATTTTAGTTTTTATTTATTTCAGTTAACGACAATGATTTTCAATTTCAGTTTTCGTTTTTTCTTTCGTTTTCGTTAACTATAATAACCCTGGGTATTGAATATATTTATTAAGATTAATATTTCTTACAGCAAAAAAAAACAAAAAAAAAAACAACAACAACAAGACATCTGAACTTTGTTGGGTTACCTGACATATCCCCTCGATACACACTCCGTGGGTTTTAGTATCCCGACAGAAGGTGCCATCATGGGCAGGAACCAGCAGCTGTCGCTCACCACTGATGGTTGTACACTGCAGGTCACATGGCCTATTGGAGATGCTGATGTAATCAGCTACATTGGGAATGACAGATTTATGAAGGTATTTACTTTACTGATGTCACAATTCAGGATTTCTGTATTATTAAAAACAAATTCAGTGAGGCTCAGCTGGTTGTCATTTGGGACTGCACAAATGAAAAGTTACCCAACACTTAGGAGAAAGGTTAAATCTTTTACATTTGTTGGACATTTTATAGCAAATCTACTGCCTCTTAGTCAAAAGTTGATGAGATGAAAGTTTCCTGACAGATGAGACAGAAGGATAGACAAAGATTTAGTGACCTGGGTAAAGAGGTATCCACTGATAGTATCTTCTTCCAAAGGCTTTAAAGTTGAACTGGGAACACTGGTGCTCTTTGAAGCTAACGTTGGTGCTGGGACAGGGCTGAAAAAAACAAAAAACACAATGTGCATACAAAAACCACAAAGGATATGGCTTCAACACTTCTCATTTTTACTTGTTTCTTCTATTAATTAATTGGTAAAGAATCAAAATCAATGTTGCCTCATACCTGGTTTGGACAGAGCTGGTACTTTTTAGGGGAGCCAACACAATATGAGCTGTTTACATTCTGAGTGGAAGACAGCCTGAGAAAGGATGCAGGTACAGGATGAGAAATACAATACCCTTCAAAAAATTCTACATATCCTTGGTGTTATTAATGACATCTGTGGCCATTAAGTTAACAAGCAGCGTTGCTTGCAGCTCATGCTTGTACACATGCATGAGCTTCAATTTGCCAAAACACTGATGATTAATGAACAAAACTGTACTGTATATGAAAGTGAGTATCATGGATCATGTTAGCAAGCTGCCCAACTACCCTCTGCAACAGGGATTCTCCAGGTGTTCTCACTAGAACACTATATGGTCTTACCTTACAAAATTAAGCTTCTTTAGATTACGGATTTCGATGAACGGATTTTCGTAAGCCTATTGCAACACTGTCATGTGCACATGTACTTTCCTTCCACTGCCTATTAGTTATACCATGGTTATTCTGGCAGTGTTAGGCAGTCTTTAACTGCCTACTAAATTCATCCATGTTCTTCATCACTTATCCAGTTTAGGGTTGAAGAGGAGCTGGAGCCGATCCCAGCTGAGAAAAGGGCAGAAGACAGGATACAACTGGGATTGGTCACCAATATATCACAGAACTAAAAAAAAAAATACAACCTTTTTTTTTCAGATTCTGAAGCGAGGCATGCCAGAAAAGGCTTGACAACCACTAAATTAATCTAACAAACACATCTGTAGTCTGTGAGAAAAGGCCAGAGCCACAGCGAGAACGAGCAGACTTGTCCACAGCCCAGCAAACCAGGAACCTTCTTGCTGTGAGACAGTGCTGACCGCTGTGGCTCAGGAATAGGTCATCTACCAATCAGCTAGATTCATCCAGTACACATGATGAAGTATCCTTTGGCAAGATACTGAACTCCAAGCTGAATCCATTGGAGTGTGGGTATGCTTCATTGTTAGAAAAGTGCTTAGGCATAGATGAAAGTGCTGTATGAATGAAATTGCTTTGAGTGCTCCACTTGAGTAGAAAGATACTATATAAGTACATCTGTGTAGGTTCTCCAGTCACCGTCTTTTTTCAAGCTCCTAAAACACTATATAAGTACCAGTCCATGTACCACCACCCATCAAGCATTTATCATTTTCTTATGTAATTTCTGCTGAAAAACACAAGATTTGGGGTGGCTGTAGCTCAGGAGGTAGAGCGGGTCACCTACTGATCGGAAGGTTGACGGTTCGAATCCTGGCTGCTCCAGGCTGCATGCCAATGTATCCTTGGGCAAGATACTTAACCCCAAGTTGCTCTCCGACGCAAGCGTTGGAGTGTGAATGTGTGCGAATGTTAGATAGTAAAAGCACTTGGCTTAGTTAATCATGGAAGTGCTTGTATGAATAGGTGTGAATGGGGTAAATGTAAACATGTTGTATGTAAGCGCTTTCAGTGCTCAGACAGAGTAGAAAAGTGCTATATAAGAACTAGTCCATTTACCCTTTTACCCAAGTGTCAGTTCACCGTTTGATAGTCAGAGTTTATTGATGCCGCCTTTCTAGTAGCGAGGCCTGCTAACCAAAGCAGTGACCGGGTGGTATGTAGCAGGAGAATCCTGATTCCTGCTGAGCCCTTATGAAAAACATTTGAAGAGACAAAACTAAACACAGTTACCATCCACAGCCATGTTTCCTCCAAACCCAGCATTCACTCTGATATACAGTCCATTACACCAACACAACTTACACAACAGCTCACCAGTTGTCATTTCTTTGCAGAATACACAGTGATTCACTGACATTTAGCGACCATAATGAAAAGTGAGTTTGTTTCTGTAATGAGTAACTAGAGCAGCCGTCACTGTGTGCAAACTGTACTTATATAGTCAAACTGTTCTCAGGTACTTGGTAATAGTTCACATAATACTTTCAAATTGCTTCCAGCTGACAAATGTTAATGTTGTAGGACACCAGAGATAACAAGTTGCCATTCCTGGACTGTGCAGTGCTTATCGAGGAAGATGGAGGTCTCAACATTGATGTTTACCAGAAGCCCACACACACAGACCAGTATCTCCTCTTTGACTCCCACCACCCTCTGGAACAC
>JASGAU010398592.1:0-14018 GCA_030220045.1 Australoheros facetus
TGTTTATTAGATCCCATTCCTACTAGACTGTTCAAAGAAGTCTTTCCAATTATTGATGCTTCTATCTTTAAAATGATCAATCTGTCTTTATTAGTTGGCTGTGTACCACAGGCCTTCAAGGTGGCTGTAATTAAACCTCTACCTTAAAAGCCATCACTGACCCAGCTGTCTTAGCTAATTATAGGCCAATCTCCAACCTTCCTTTTCTCTCAAAGATTCTTGAAAGAGTAGTTGTAAAACAGCTAACTGATCATCTGCAGAGGAACGGTTTATTTGAAGAGTTTCAGAGGTTATCGCAGAGATTAGAGCATACTATAGGTATTAAAGGTACTGCACTGCAGTTGTTTAAATCATATCTAATAGACTCCAATGTGTTCATGTCCTTCAGTGAATAAAATGAAACTGACATTAACTGAATAGATAATAATAGATAATAACCACTGCAAACTGAAGTTTTGGAGATGGTCTGACTCGGTCGTTTAGCCATCACAGTCTGGCCTTTGTCAGACTTGCTCAAATCCATTACTCACTTCACCTTTCAGTGTTGATCATTTATACATGCTTATGGCTGTTTTGTTGGTTTTTAATCTGCTGGTGTTTTATGATTGTGGTGACAAGAGTAAGCGTCACTTGGAGGAAGTGGAAGATTCTCTGTAGTCAGCAGTTTTCTTGTCACTGACAGTGACAGAGCTGCTGACCTTCTGCATGGCTGCATGCACAGAGCAGAATGAATGAATGAGTGTGACCACAGCGGTTTCCCAGCATTATTCAGCTCGCTGGTGGCTGAACACAAAGTAACAACTATTAATGCCTCTGCACTGCAGTGATTCTCTGCATTTCTGCTTTAACCCATATTTAGTGTTCCTTTTTTTTTTTATCAACAAAGGAATCACGAAAGCAGCTCCGTCTGTGCTGCGCAGCTAAAAAAAGCCTTTTATGTTCATGAAGTGCTGCTCTGTTTACTCAGGTCCATGTGCACAAACAGACGGCGCCTCGGACGCCTCCTTTTGTCCTGCTCTTCACACACACTTCCCTCCTCTGATCCCGATTCATCCCTGTCCAACACACACGGCTCTCGTCCTTCATCCGTGCTGTAACAACAGGACATGTGCAGTGAGAGGACAGCACCGAGCTGCATCATGTGTTCCTGTTCTAATAACGTTATTTTTAACCTTTTTTTCTGCTGGTGATCATTACTGTTCTAACTACACAACCTGCTGGCTTTATACTGAAACACTTGATTCAGCTTCTGCTGCACCTGTACTGTACATAGTTAACACAAACTGTTAATATCATTTAAAAAAGTTCCCGTGTTTGCACAGAGTGCATTTAACATGAAACAGCGGTGCAATGCGTACTGTACGATCAGATGAGAACAAATAAAAAGTTCCTTCCTGCAGCTGCGCTTCACTAGAAAACCAACCACAATCAGATAACGATTTCCATTACGAAGAAGCAGTTAAAACTCCTCCTGACCAAACCACGGGTGGTGTGTCTCTGAAGCACATTGTTCCTCATCCTCACCTAATTTCCTATCATCTCTGCACTTCTGATTGTCTCATAAAGCCACTGAATGCCCACAACTTTAGAATGCTTCCTGTGCCAAAGCCACTTAATGGAGTACAACCGCAATAAAAACCTTTCAATCAACATCAGAAAGCTGCAGCATCACTCTGATGATTGTGCTTTGCTGGCTGCAGCTCAGAGCTAACCACAGGGGAAAATCATTTATATCTTATAAAACAGTTTGTTTGAGTCCTTAAAGACGCTTTCATGTGAGCTCCCAGCGAGGCGCTGCTCCCTCTGAAAGCATCATTTTACTACATTTTTGTTCTGACGTGCAGGTGTATTTAAAGTAAACACACCTACATGTCCTTTTTATTAACCCCTACATGGGTCTTTTCACTGAATGGGAACAAACAGACTGTATTTAAAAGAGTTTAAAATCAACTCTGAGTTTCTTCTTCCAGAACAGCTGATCAGAGTTAGCTCAGTCTCCTCAGTGTGTTCACATCGAATGAGTGGAGACAGACAGCCATCATCAATGGAGCACCGATGGCAGGATTCGCCATGGCAACAGGTAAAAACAGAGCCGCACCTCCACTTTACCTTAATATGATATTTTATAATGTCTGCTGTCATCATTTCCCAAACTTGAAATTTGATTAGGTGAAGCAATTTTACATTTTATGTAATGCAGGAGAAAAATCCTGGATGAGATTTAGAGAAAAACTCTTTAGCTTTACTGTTTCATTTCTAATCTGATCTGAGATCAGCTTCACTGATAGATGGCGGCACAGATGTTTCACTGAGTCACCGGTCAGAGGGCTGCTTCCCAAATCTGTGATAAATATAAAGTTTAATTAGAAAAACAAACACGATAGAAAAAAGCTTTCGTTGGTAGTTTTGGGTTTTAAAGGAAGAACGCAGCTCGTGTTGGGACAAAAATGAGCCACTATGAACAGATGCAACACGGATCCAGACGGGATGAGCCGGGAAATGACCAGAGCTGAACTGGACCCAGCTTCCTGTCTGATCCGTCCTGCTGTGCACGTGGACTCCCACCCTGGCCTGGTGTGCCGATCCACCTGTGATTCCTTCGGGTGGATCCGGCTCTGGATCGACACGCTGAGACTGATTTATGTGAGAAAAATATGCAGAGACTCAGACTCTTAACAATCTGAATGTTGTGTGACATCATTTGATGACTGAATCTCAGTCTGTGAACACACACAATAGAGCACCGCACATGAAATGTAATCAGATTACAAACAGACTGCCTGCAGCTGCTTTTAAAAAGTCATTTTAAATACATTTAGTTCACTTTGAGAGTCTTAAAGTCATCTCTGCTTCATCTTCACTCAGATATTCACATTTTTCCATCAGTGTGAGCGATCGGAGTGCAGGAAGCTGGCTGACAGGCTGACAGCTGCATTAACAGAGTCACAAACACGGAGATCATATTCTGAGCTGATAATAAATCAGTGACATGATCTCTGTCTGCACCCTTACATGCTGATGACCTCGTGATTCTAAAAGCACTCATGTTAAAGTCAAAGAATCATAAACTAACTGGGATTTCAGTGCTTGTAGAAACATAAACGTCTGCAGATGAATTCACTCCTCTGACGCTCTGACAGCCACTTTATGAAGGAGGAAATGAATGGGAGCGTCAGACAGGTGGTTCAGGTGCAGCAGGAGGGGCGGAGTCAGAGAGACACCTGCCAGAGAGCAGGTTTGGTTCAGAGTCTGTTACCATGTAACTGACTCAGAGTTGACCCTCAGACTTCTTGGACGATCTGTTAGTCCAATGAAGCCACAGCAGCCATATTATTGGTCAGATAATTGCATTAAAAATGCTCCAAACGGCTCCAACAGCACAAACACAGTCCAGAGGCCCAGTTCAGGGAGTCCGGTTAGCTGAGCTGAAGCCTAACTCCCACTGGTGAAAGTGAAGCTTCATATTACCTGAAGTCTGGACTTTTCATTTATGCAAATATGCATAATTCCGCATAAATAATGCAATTTTTCTGCTGCTGTATTTTGTTACTTTATCGTTCGTGTTCACACCTGTACTTACACGAGTCTCTACATCACTGCGTGATTGGATGTTAGTGCTTAAGTACTGTTTTCATACAGGTGATGGAGCTAAAAGCCGAGTTTTCGTACACATTCCAATGCAAACTTGATGGTTGTTGGTCTTAGAGATGGAGGAGATGCTGATTCTGCAATCAAACTGGGAGGCAGCAACTTCTGCTTTCAGCCTCCGACAGATGTGCTGCCACAGGAAATGGTGCAGAATCGGTAGCTGAGTGTTCTGAGGAAGTTCACTTATAACTCGAGTCACTGTGTAAAAGCTGTAACATTTGCAAGAGTTGTTTGTTAAGCAAATGTCTCTCATGCATCCAGCACCCCTGAGTGGGTGTTTGCTGTTTGCTGTGATGGAGTTATGGAAACATACAGTATGAAGATTTTTGGTTCTGACGCTCTCAGGAAGGAGAGTGGGTGTTCCTGTTGGTGGTTTTAAATCTGCTGGGACAACAGACTGATTTTTGTAACACTTAATCTGCAAGTACATTAAACCTCCTGTAAGTTCATATTGGAGGTGTAGGAGGTTGGTGATCAGGACCAACTGATGCCGTGACATCACAAAACAAAGGATAAAACCACTGGTTATTTTACTTTATGTGGACACAAATGTGAATTCAGTGGGATTCAACTATAGACCGTCTAAAACATGGACTCCAGAGTACAAAGTGCTGACTTTAGCTAGCTTGGTTAGCAAGCTGTACATTTGTATCACACAGACACGCATCTGCTAATTAGTTCTGTTACTAAAACTGGAGGTGAGGCTGAGGAGATACCTGCTGCTTCAGCTCCCTGTGATGGGACACCTGTTAATCACTGCACATGCCTAACTCAATTCTCTAAGCCGATGTGTTATTAAATTCAATTCACCCCACTATCAAGGGTGAAAATATGCATAGAGCCCAAAATAGTTTGAAGAATGTGTTTTTCTTTGTTTTTCCAATAGTAAACGCAGCACCATCAAGATCCAAAATTAGGATATAATTCTTTAAATCAAACACAAGCAGAACAATGCAGCATTTTTTAAAATTAGAACTCAGTGTGTGTATATATTCAAATGCATATACAAAGAAAAGGAAATTCATTTAACATGGGGACTGACTATTCATTTCTTTTCACATCCTCAAACTCATTAGTGTTCAAGGATGTGGTTAATCTTTTTAGTTTGTGATGTAGGCGATGCATAAATATACTGTACATTATACTGCCAGAAATATTTGCTCATCTGCCTTCATGGGCATATGAACTTGAGTGATATCCCATTCTTAATCCTTTGGGTACTTTATGGACCTGCTTTGTGCACTGGTGTGCAGTCATGTTGGAACAGGAAGGGGCCATCCCCAAACTGTTCCCACAAAGCTGGGAGCATCAAATTGTCCCAAATGTCTTGGTACGCTGAAGCATCAAGAGTTCCTTTCACTGGAACTAAGGGGCCGAGCCCAACTCCTGAAAAACACTCCCACACCATTACCCCCCCTCCACCAAACTTTACACTTGGCACAATGCAGTCAGACAGGTACCGTTACCCTGGCAACCACCAAACCCAGACTCCTCCATCAGATTGGCAGATGGAGAAATGTGGTTCGTCACTCCAGAGAACACGTCTGCACCGCTCTTGAGTCCAGCGGCGGCGTGCTTTACACCACTGCGTCCAACACTTTGCATTGAGCTTGGTGATGTAAGGCTTGGATGCAGCTGCCATGGAAACCCATTCAGCCATGAAGCTCTCTACACACTGTTCCTGAGCTGATCTGAAGGTCACATGAAGGTTGGAGGTCTGTAGTGACTGACTCTGCAGGAAGTTGGTGACCTCTGTGCACTATGACCCTCAGCATCCACTGACCCCACTCTGTGATTTTACATGACCTACCACTTCATGGCTGAGTCACTGTTTTTCCCAATCACTTCCACTTTGTTATAATCCCACTAACAGCTGACTGTGGAATATTTAGCAGTGAGGAAATTTCATGACTAGACTGTTGCACAGGTATCATCCAATCACGACACCACGCTGGACTTCACTGAGCTCCTGAGAGCGACCCATTCTTTCACTAATGTTTGTAGAAGCAGTCTGCATGCCGAGGTGCTTGGTTTATACACCTGTGGCCACGGAAGTGATTAAAACACTTGAATTCAGTGATTTGAATGGGTGAGTAGAGACTTTTGGCAATAAAGTGTATCTCACTCCTAATTAGCTGCCAGTTGTGTTTTCAGAACACAGATTAGTTGGTAGGTGTTATGGTTTTGTTGTGCTTCTTTGTCTGTGTTTGATCATCTGTTCTAATCATCTGCCTTAATTAAAGCTTGTTCTCAGTTTGCTCACTGAGCCTACATGTCTGGGGTTCACCTTCATCTACTCTGTACACAAAGTAATTCAGAGATGATTGCAGCCGAGCAGCTTATAATGTAAAAATTATTGAGTTTAAAGTTTCACATCACTTTTCTGAGAAAGCGAGTGCTCCGATAACGTCTCTGACTGAAGTAGGTGGCGTAGGTCGATCGGCTTATTTTGTGCAGGAACAGAATCGAAGCCCGGCGCAGAGAGCCTGGGTAAACACTGATAGCCGTTATCCCCAACTTTGGTCAAGCCAGCTAACACAAAGAGCTGTGTCTGTGCTGTGTCTGTGCTGCTCCGCAGTCCACCTCCCTGAACACAAATCTGTGGTTGCACTGCAGAAGAACTGCTGCTGTGTGATGGTGACAAATTAAGGAACCTACTGATTGTGTTTCATTCATTTCATTTTTCTGCTCTGATTCAACTTCTTATGAAAACTTTTCTTTAATTCCCATAAACACTCCTAAACCTGTGGAAAGCCTTCCCAGAAGAGTTGAAGCTGTTATAGCTGCAAAGGCTGGTGACATCATATTAAACCCTTTGGATTAAGAATGGTATGTCTGTGATGCATCTCCTGCATCACAGACTGAAAGGGTTTCAGGCTCAGCAGATCTCACTCATTAACCACATCCTCGAACTCTTGAGTTTGAGGATGTGAAAAGAAATGAATCCACACTTTAACACTCTGTGGTTCTTTTGAAATCTTCGGCTGTGTGGTTGCTTTGGTCACTGTTTATTCCATTTTCTCTGCATGCATTTGAATATATATACACACACAAGGTTCCAGTTTAAAAAAATGCTGCATTGTCCTGCTTGTGTTTGATTTAAAGAATAAAATCCTGATTTTGGATCTTGATTGTGCTGCGTTTACTGTTGGAAAACAAAGAAATCTACGAAACATATTCTTCAGACTTTATAATTTTATGAGGAGAGCTTTGGTAGTTTTTACTGCTTAAAAGGTCTCAATATTATGAAGCAAAGTTGTCATATTTACAGGAAAGAAGCTGCGAGATGAAGTCGAAACATGAAGGAAACACACAGTAGATGTAATGCTGGGAAAGCAACACACACACACACACACACACACAGAGGTGTGACATGCATCTAATTTTAGCTTTAGACTCAAGAATGAACCGCAGCTCTTTGTCTGCAACACCAGCAGGACCCTGTTTTTACTTCTGTGGTCAGAAACAAAGAAAGCACTGCTTTGGAAGGATTGATTCTTAAAATATGAATACAGTCACAGTGATCTTAATCACTGATGAAATGTCACAGAAGAAGGGATGCTTCCCTCGTAGCTGTTAATTTCATGTTGTTTGGCGGCTGCTGGGACCTTCGGCTGAGTCGTGTTTCTGTTCATCCTGAAGCAAAATAAGCCTTTACACACGGGTCCTACATTATTTCAGTATTACATCCTGACATGTTTGTGCAAATATTTATGAGTTTGTTTGCATTTCGTTTTGGGCTGTGACCGTCTTTTTCTCCTGCTGTTGACATAATGCACCAAGTTTATATTATTTGCATGTTTTTGGGTCAGTAAACTAAATAAAAACCGTGTTGACAAAATTAGAGTGTATTAATAAACATTTCACTTAATGTTGCAGTTATTCGTGGCTCAAAACCCCCACATTACACCACCCATGTTGAATATAAGTCAGCAACCCACTAAGAATGACAGCATTCATATTAATAATCCTGAAACAGTTAGATTGCGGTTTCTGCAGGTTCTGAAGTCGCTCTCATAAAGTTCTTCTTTCTGCAGCCGCTCATTTTATTTGATTTCATCTCCTTCATTCAGTTGCACCTTTTAGCTCTTTTGAATATTCTCCTTCATATTTGTTGGGGAGCTGTAGGTGAGAGCGTGCTATAAAACATCATCGCAGTGGAAATGATAAGATCCCCATCAGCTGGTAAAAAATACCACAAACACCCTCCTTATGTGATTAATCGCCCTCTGAGTTACACTTCTGGCCTTTCAGAGTTTCTGAAAATGTCTCAGCACAGGTTAGGCAGCGTGTTTATCATTTCTAATCTTCCTCCCTTCAAGAGTTAAAAAAAAAGCTCTGCATGTTTTCTGTGCGTGTAATAAGTTGGCTCACGCTGTTCTCTGTGGCCTCCACGCAGGTCTGCATCACTTTAATGTTTTCTCCGCTCGGTACAAAAGTTTTATGACAGTTATTGTTTGAAAAGTAAGAAGTGTGTGCTGATTTTGCCCACACGTGAGCACAGATCCAACCACAGAGGAAAATGTCACATGAAGCAGCTGTTTGGTTAATGAGAAAGGAGTGAAGTGATGGCGTAAGCATTCTTACCCTCTGACTGTCTTATCCCGAAATGGTTTGTTTAATCCTGCACATCAGGTTTTACTGCTTCTTCGGGCTTCAGGAGCTATTAAAACTCCTCAGCGTTGCACACTGTGACTGTAAAAAAATAAAACTAAGCTCTTAAAAAGCTTCTGCCTCATTTGTGTCCACCGCCTCTCACGTGCATCACATCACTGCCCTGCCGTCTCTAATTTATCTCACAAACAGCCGCCGACCCAGTAACACACCTCCATCGTCATCCTCATAATTTCATGAACGCTGCATTAAATGATTCTCTCACCATATACTCAGCCAGCTGTCCGCTCAGGTTCCCATACAGATGCTGCCTGCGCTGCTGCAGTCGTGTGGAGTGCTGCTTGCAGCTGAGAGTCTGAGCTGTTATAATCTGTGGTGGACTTCCACTTCCTCTCTCTCTCTCTCTGTGTGTGTTTCTAGCAGATCCCTCCCTCGCGTCTCGCTGACAAACACTTCTATGCAAAGAAGATAAAGTCTGCCCCGAAGGTTGCAGCGCATTAATCCACTCATTTGCATTGGTGTGACATCTCTGTGTGACCAATACACTATAAATGCAAAAGCTGACCTTAGTTTTTATTTGAATGACTTTATTTTTAAATTAATTTTACTAGTTATTATCATCACATTGAGTTTGTGCATTGTGCATCCAAACTTTGGGACAGCTTACCTCCCTCTCTTCGCACGCTTGGCTCTGTGGCATCTTTTGAACGAACTCATCTGATCAGACGATTATGTTTTAGGAAACAGAGTCCTCGTTTTCTGTTGTATCCCTGTGCCGCACACACAGGAATACAGGCGGCCAGGCCTCTGTTATCGGCGCACAGAGATTCAATCTGCGTGCAGCGCAGAGTGCAGACGGCTGTGAGTGAAAATCCCAGCAGTTTCTGAATTACTCAACAACAACAACAGCACCAGGATCAGAGCCACTTAAATCACCTCTCTTCATCACTCTGAGGCTCAGCTTTAACTTCAGCCATGTCTGCATGCCTAAGGGCACTGAGGTGCTGCCATGTGATTGGCTGTTGTTTGTGCAGTTGAGCAGGTCAGATGTTAGATGTTAGATTCAACTCACGAAATGATCGTTCCAGATCACTCATCCAGAGACGAGCATCTGCGGTCATGCAGCCAGAGACCGGCGCTACCGTAAGGCAATGTGGTTTAAATGTCTTGCCCAAGGACACAACGCAGCGCAGGGACAGACCTGCAACCTTCTGGCTGCAAGGCGAGCGCCTACCCACTGCGCCACTACCACGACACACTAATCAGACACACATCTGACATTTGGTTTGTCTTTCAGGTTCATTTGAACACATTTAACCTTAAAGGCACGATTTTCAGGCACCTGTGAGTTTCACGTCTTTTTACTTTTTTAATGGACTTTATGTCATAAGTTCAAACTCTGATTTGTGGGGTTGTTATGGATTCTTCTTCGCAGCATCCTGTTTTGTTTTAAAATGATGAGACTGTTTTTATTTCCTGACAGTTTGATTTTTTTTGTCACTGCTGAAAAATGATAAAGTCATTCCCTTGGGTATATACAGTGAAGCTTTCCAGCTGTCCCCGTTTTCTTGTGAATTCCTTCTGTAAACCATTCCGGTTCCAAGTTTGCATTTCTTGTAAATTTCTAACTTTCTGCCTCTTTTCCTTGAAATCGTTGCCTCTCCTTGTGTTATTTTTTGCCCGTCTGTGCTTATTCATTCTGTTTCATTTGTTCTTGTAACAGCTCACTTTAAGTACAGCTTGCTTTTTCACTTCCTCCAGGGAGGCCAGGTGATTTGTTAACAGGACTGTTCAGACGGTTTTGGGTTGATTTGCATGAAATTTGTGAAAGTGTGAAATATGAAAGCTGCTTTCCGCCCGTCAGAAACATGTAATGATGCGTTAAAAGAAGGTGACAGAGAGGACATCAGGTTTACAGTTTTCACTGCTCACCTGTCTGTGTCTGAGCAGATAACAGGATGTTTTTCAGACTAATTCAAGGCAGATCTTTTTTTTTTAGCTCCCAATCTTTCCAATTTTAGCCTCACCGCCCTCTTCCTCTTTTCATGTGTCCATTATAGCCACGTGACAGGAGCACCCCCTTCGCCTCACTCTGTTTTCACTTAATCTATGTTTGATTGATGCACAACTTTGTGACTTCATGCATAATAATCCCAGTCACATAAAGCTCCAAAAATCCATCCACTTATGTCACCTATGTATCTTATGTTTACTATTTGACCCTATGTTTTTATTGGTACACTTGGATTGTTTTATATTTATAATGATTTATTTCAGTGCGTGCAAAAATAAATTAATGAATTAACAAAATCAACTACACCTGCTCAGTCTGCCTGTTTTAAAGGGGACATGTAAGCTGCTGCTGAGCAGTTGAGGTTGTGCAGACATGTGACCATCTGCCACTTTGGATGTGTGACCGGTAGGATCGAGGCCTCAGCCGCGCAGGCCTAGTGACCCCTAGTGACACAGTGACCCCAGTGCTGTATCTTCTTTGCAATCAATTTCAGCCAGTGAGAGCAGAAACCTCCAGGAACCACTGCCAGCCAGCTGGAAAAGACAAGTTTCCATTGCAACCAGTGGTCGTATCATGTCCAATATGGCACACAACTCTTGATCAATGTGCACATGATGTCACGTGAGAGAAGCTAATAGAGAATGACACCAACAAATTTTAACTGGGGCCCTGATGAAGAGGGCCGTGCAGGGGAGCGATGACATGGGGCTCAGATTCTGCAAAGAGGAGGCAGATGGCCTCAGGAAGCGACCCAGTCCTCGTGGAACCACCATCAGAAGACGAGAAATGACTGGCAGTGAGTAAGATACAGCCACAAGCAGAGTTTGGACCTCTGCCTGTCATCTGTGATTGCTAACCCTCCACAGTAAGTAACCCTGCTGCCACAGTGTGGATCATCCAGAGAAAACTGGCTTAGGCTTGTTTAAAGTAAACAAATAGAAGGTCAGTCACTCTTAAAAAATTATGCCGATGAGGCTGCTGATCCCTGCAAGTATGAAAATATCGTCTTTCAGCAACTTTCACAGCTCAAAAATAAGTGCCAAAAGCTGCAGTTCCTCTGTTGTCCAGCAGAGGCTCCACGGTGAGTCAGTCCCCATGTTAAAACATGTTTACAGCCTCATACGGACCAGACCGTCCAAGAAGGCTGAGCTCCGGTTTTGGTGAGTGAAATTAAATGATTATATTTCTATGTTAATGAGCATTAATCAGCAGGTATCTGTGTGATGCTGCCACACAGCCTATGGATGCGTTAACTGATAACTTCGCCCTCCCTGGTATCGTGTAAGTGGTCACTTCTGGTCCCAAAAACTGACAAACCAGTGGGTGACATCATGTTGGCTACATCCATCTTTAATATGCAGTGTATGGTAGTGCATCAGCAGAAGGAAATATCCCATTCCTCCTCAGGCTGTGCACATTTTACCATTGTGGGACTAATAAAGGTATTCGTATCCGTATAACTTCAAACTCCCTAAAACCTCCATCAGATGCATTGAGGTGGGCACCGTGCTGCTCCAAGGACCCTCTGTGGAGCCCTTTGCTACCATTACTTCTGCTTCTAACTGCAGTTTCATTTCTGCCATGTTTTTTTAATTTTGTGAAGCACTTTATGACTGTTATCTACAAAAAATGTTACATGTTAATAAATGTAGCTTTGGTTGGTTGTTGCTCCATCATTTTGAGTCGTATTTTAAACTGCTGTGTAAATTTTTTTAGTAAAGAGAGTTAAGAAAGGTGGAAATTATGCTTCAAAAGTTACAAAAAGTGACACAAAGACAATGTGTGGAGAAATTAGAGGGACAATCTTTAATAACAAAAACACATATTTGGAGCGTTTCCTTCTCCCACGTTTCCACACCCTGATTCTCCGTGTATGTATGCAGGGATGTATGAGCCTCCATTAATGCACCTTCTTTTAAAATTTCTCCTCAATGAAAATATGAATTCTAACAAAATGTGTTCCAAAACATTCAAATGTGACAAAAACAGCAATAAAGGTGAAACTGATTAAAGTTCTTTTTAAAAGATGTTCATCGGGGCACCTTCAGCATCTTTGTAGATATTATAAAGATGCTGATAAAGTTAGGAAAGACTAATTATCATGACTGCAGTGGCTGGACGGTGCTGATACATAAACACAAACATTTCTGGGGGATTTTCTGTCGACCGATCCGGCAGTTTGTCTCTTTGTTGTCGTTCGCCGGTCCTGCTGCGTCCGCCCACGCTGCCTCGCTCTGCAGGAGAATGGGAGGAAGAGGAATCCAGCAGGGAGGAGGAAGATATCAGACACGAGAGGAGGAAGTGGAGCATCATCTGAGCTGAAACAACACTGAACATCTGCACAGCTGCAGGGACGCACGGCCAGTGAACGCAGCCCTGCTGTGCCGCGCTGCGTTCACTGCTGGTGGGGATTTACACTTACTCAGATTTGTTTTTTTCCCACTCTACACCTACAGCTGGGCCCATAAGTATTTGGACACTGACATTTATTTTCTGGAACTTATCCTCTGTACTCCACTACAGTCGATTATAAATTTACAGAATTAAAGGCTTTAATAAAAGTGTGTGAAAATACAGGATTCTTCAAAATGGTAAATGGACTAGTTCTTATATAGCACTTTTCTACTCTAATTGAGCAGTCAAAGCACTTATACAACATATACAAGCGCTTCCATTTACTCTAGCACTTCCATATGTAACTAAGCTAAGTGCTGATTAACATTCACACTCCAACGCTTGCGTCGGCGGGGTTCAGTATCTTGCCCAAGGATACTTTGGCATGCAGCCCGGAGCAGCCAAGAATCAAACCACCAACCTTCTGGTTAGTAGGTGACCTGCTCTACCAACCGAGCCACAGCCACCCAGTAGCAGATTAAGTAAATAAATAAAGTAAATAAGTAAAATATTCAGATAAGTCAAAAATATTCCATTGCTGAAACAATATATGTGTTATTATTTGTAGTAGGGACCACATATAATACCAAAATATCTACAACCCTTCGGGGTTCCTGCAGGAAACCAAAGGTCACAACCCTGATCGCAGAGGAAGCAACAGCTCATGGTTCAGCCAGCTCAGCAGCCTGACAGTGTTCAGCACTCTCCAGTAAACACCGACAGACACGGATGCAGTCGATGCTGACCCGATAATACAGTGGCTTGCAAAAGTATTCATACCCCTTGAACTTTTCCATATTTTGTCACATTACAACCACAAACATAAATATATTTCACAGGAATTTAATGTGAAAGACCAACACAAAGTGGTTACAATTGTGAAGTGGAATGAAAATTATACATCAGGGGTATTCAACTGGCGGCCCAAGGGCCAGAACCGGCCCATCAGTCATTTTGGACCGGCCCACTGCCCATTTACTTCTATTAAAAAAAAATTTCAAAAGAAGCTGTGTCTAAACTGTAAGCACGGCATGTAGTTCACACTCCTTACAGGTGGTGGCGGTAACGCACCATAGATTACCAACCGCCATTAAACTCGAGAAGAAAAAGAAGAAGAAGAACGGCATTTTATCAGTGTTGCCAACTTGGTGGCTTTGGCCACTATCGCCGTGTTTTGTGTACATACAGCCTTTCGTACTGCATCCGTTCAGACGCTTTGGCATCACCTGGACCCCCAAGAGTACCGAACTGTTGGTATGTGCCGTAAGTCACGTGACCGTAATAGCGGAATTGAGTCTGATCGTGTCCTCGTAATGCAGCCGGCGGATACGACGCCGCATTGAGCGGG
>JASGAU010398594.1:0-20163 GCA_030220045.1 Australoheros facetus
TTATGGTTAGGTTTACTTCCCCTTGTCTCGTTAGTGTATTTCGTTCACCTGTGTTGTCACCTGTTGCCCATTCCCTCGTTATCCCTTTGTGTATATATTGCCTGTGTTTCCACTTACTCGTTGTCGTGTCCTCGTCTCTGCATGGTCAGTGTTGTCTGCACTGCCCTGCTGTGTGCTTCACGTCTCATGCCATGTTCTTAGTTCTTATGTCCATAGTTATGTCCATGCTTAGGCTTATGTTTAAGTTTAGTAACAGGTACTGCTGGCACCTGTCCAGACTTTGTTAAATAAAGTCCAAGCTAAAATTATAGCTCTTGCCTCTGAGTCCTGCATTGGGGTCCTCTGCCTTGTCTGCACCAGCAGAACGTGACAAAAGGTGCACCGACCAATTGCATTACAACTCTGCAAAGGTTAAATGCAAAGCAAAACAGCTACAGATCTATCCATCAACCCTATGATGAACCCAGTGCAGTTTAATATCCAGTGAAATGTAATTCTCACACACCCTGTTACAATTCAGAGCTGCAGTGCCTCAGTTCAGCTGGTTCTAGTCATCTGAGCTCAGCTGTGTCAGGACTCAAAACTCGTCCAAGAGCTTGAAGCCACTGTCACGGGATTATTATTGTTTCTCTGTCATGCAACCAGGAGCATCATTCGCTATTTAAAGGCAGATCACGCATATGGCTTTTGCTGATTATTTGCATTTGCGTATAATTCGAACAAGAAACCTTTTCCCACCTCTTTCTGCATGCCTGGAAACTGAATGTTGATGTATTTCACAGAGACTGTCTTTGTGAGATAATATGACAAAATGGTATGCATACATTTAAAGAAAATGTGCACGGAGGATTTTCTACTACAAAATATTTTTAAAAAGTAGTAAAACTACATTACTGTGGAAAATTTAGGACAATATGGCATATTTCTAAGTCAAATATATCACTTGATATATGCCACATGGGAGGTCCACCTGCCTTTTGTCCCCTACCTGCACTGCCCAGTCAGTCCTGCAGTGTGTAGCTGACTTTTCATGTGTCAACATTAACAACGTTGAAATCCTCACCCTCCGGGTGGGAAGCTGCACGCTCTGGAATTACTTTTTAAAAAAAGTGGGTACTCGGAGAAGGGCCATGGTCAGTCTCACTGTGTCATTAAGCAGACGAAAGCATCTCAACTTTTCACTGCAAGTCAAATATTCAGAACGTAATGCTTCCCAGACTGAGTCTGCAAACGAGTTTCCCTCGTGTCTGAAATCCAGATAAATGAGTTTGTTCATTGGGACAGTTTTAAGTCCGTGCTGCAGGCTGACATTAATGAATTACTGCTGCAGTGCAGTATATCCAAGTCACAAGCCAAATGCATATGCAGATGGATGACAAATTAAAGGAAAAGGCTAGATGACGTGATGTGGTAAGGTGGAAGTAACAGAAGAAAAGCAGAATTTTAAAGATACTGTCTTGGAAACTTTGTTTCAGAATCTCCCAAAACAAATATTCAACTGGGTCACGATCTGGAGACCTGACTCAGTTTTGGCAGCATCACAGTATCTAGAAATCTGGAAGGCAGAGCAATCTCTGGTGCCTATAACACACCCAGGGTTCCCTGCTGGCCAGCTGGAGATCTGTTTATGTTTGTTTTTATTTAAAAGCTGCTAGTCATTTTTCACATATGCACCTAGGCTAAAACAATTCCACTGTTTGGTCTGTGCCACACAGTAGCATTACAGCAGGTGGATAATGGTACAAGCCAGATGGATGATGGCTGTGCACACACATGCTGCAGAAAGATGAGAACCTAATCCAGTTGTTGCTAAACGTGAATCCTCGTGACAACAAAACGTTGATCCACATGGCAGAAAGTGTATTTCTGTTGACATAGTCTCACTGTATCCAAGTCTGAGCTCAGCATTCAAAGCCTACTGTAAGGAAAATCCTCCACAACTAGCTCTCAACCTTTCAAGCTTCATTCCATTCCAGTGTTTGCAACATAGTATGCAAACTGTTGTCAGACAAGTGGCAAATTAGTCTAAAAGACTGTAAGAAATTATCCATCCGTCCGTCCGTCCTCCTCTGCTTATCCTTTTCAGGGTCGTGGGGGGGGGCTGCAGCCTGTCCCAGCTGTCATAGGTTGAGAGGCGGGGTACAGCCCGGACAGGTCGCCAGCCTGTCGCAGGGCTTGCAACAACAGTCTTAAAGCAAAATGTGTAGCCTTATTGTAGTGTAGGTTTTTCAACCTGGTCATGTGCAGTGTGAACCACAGATGGTATAAATGATGGGTGTAGCTTCCGTTTAAGTGCCTTAAACCTGCAGAAAGAGGTCTCATCCTATAGAGTCCAGTTTGTAAATTGCAAAACAAAGCAAACATGTGACCCCACACACACACACACACACACACACACACACACACACACACACACACACACACACATCCTGAGATGCAGAAGTGACAGAAATAAGACACTGTGGGGCCGTGATCGACCGACACGCCTCAGCTCTAACATCTTTAAGAGTTTACGTGTGCGTTTGACTTTGACAGAATACAAAACATCATAACGACCCAGAAAGACTTTGGATTCATATGTTTCTTAAATTTCTTAAACACTGCTTGGTCCCCATGGAAACACAGGCTCTCAGGTAGTGACTCGAACCCCTGAGTGGTGCATCCAAACAGACGCACACGACTCATTTTAAGTGTGCTGAAACACATCAGCTGTCAGAAGGTCCCGCAGAACTCTGCAGGATGCTTCGAGTGCAACATCTGAATGAATATTCATGACAGTGAGGAACACAGTCACCCAGCAGTGCTCCCAGCTGAAAACCAAACAAAGTAAATATAACCCTGTTGTGCTTTAATCTGGCTAAATTATCCAGACCTGGGGGGCAAATATCTTTAAGGTCCTGTTTTGTCTGTTTTGTTCGCCTCCAAAACTACCTTTAAGTGAACCTGATGTATTTGTACTCATCTGTTAATTTTATTAGCATTTCGTATTTTAATACTTATTCTAATGCATATTATGACAGTAATCACAATACTAAAAGTGCTGGGTGGGAAAAAGCTTCTCTCATTAAATATAAACAGACTACAAAAGCACATCTTTATTTTCAGTGTAAACAGGCCCAAAGCAAAAATCAAGCCTCGCATTATTACACAGACCTCGGTAAATATTTGAACTGAGTCGTACTCTGATGCTTTGGCTCGGTTCTCCTATTACCTTGGATGTGAAATGACAGTTTGATTAATTACTGTAATTCTCAGCTGTATTGAATGAAAGGTTAAGAGAATAAAACACGCTGGACGCCGTCCTTTGCTTTCTGGAAGTCCTGACTGGGAATCGGGGTTTCCCTGCAGTAACCCCTCACCTAAAATATTGCTGAGGAAATTGCAAAGCAGACCCTGGCTCACAATCCAAACGCAATTTCACCCTATTAGTTTGAAGGAGATGCAACGGCTATATCGGCCAATGCCAAGTTGCTTGAAGTCTGGCGTTTCAGAGAAATATTGAGACATAATTTTCATCCCTGACATCCAACACATGGCTCCATTTTTTTTCAATTTAAATTATACAACTGCTCTGAGCATATATGCATTGTAGTCATCAGCTTCAGCTTTAAGAGTTTTATTTGTCTCACAAATTCATTGTATAGAATTAGGCAGGATTTGGTTCTGTTAAACATTTCCTCACGGATTACTGAGATACAGCATTATTCTGGTAAGTGTATATTTCACATTGTTAATGAGGAGTGAAGCTTTCATTGTGTGCTTTGTAGGAGCTCTCATGGTGAGTTAGATGCTTAGAAAACTGGGAGAACGAACAGGAAACACGTCTCCCTCTGCCGCTTACAGATTACGAGTCTAAGAGTAGAGATGTGTGAAAGGCCTCCTCACCCACAGCAACACACCCAAACTGAAAACCTCTGGTGTTTCCAACACAGAGACTTACACTAATGTCCACTCAGTATTTTGCAACTCATTTTAGATTTTATTTATTTATTGATGATCCGTGGACAATTCCCTTGCTCTTATTTTGAAAGTTCCGCCACTGCCAACCAGCTGGCCCTGTTGCTGACCATGTGTCCTCCAGAGACTCTCCTCCTGTGGTTAGAGGGACTCTAATTCTATTCTTGTGGCCCAAAGCTGACAGTGTGAGATTTTATACTTCTGTGCCGTAGATACATCGTAACCACAAACCCTTCTGAAAGCCTACCACGAGCTGTTGCTGCTGATGAAGCCCGCGCGGATATAAATCCTGGCGACGGCGTCGGCCACTTGTACAGGCTCCGTCACAGGCTCTAGATTCACTACAGAAGCATAATTCAGGCGATAGATGACCACTTTAATCAGAGCAGCAGCAGGTGGAGAATTAGCTTCAAATGTTCCTGCGCTCTGCAGCCTGACTGAGGCTGCACGGTGGTCACTGCCTGCAGTTTTAGACACAGGAGATGGAGTCTGGCCACGGGATGAGAAACTGATTGTTGGGCCATTATTTATTGTCACTGAGTCATTAGTTTGTATTAATTTATTAATGAACTCATGGGTGCACCTCCTTTCATGTTCCTCCTTTTTAGCATCTCCTTGAGTTTTTGAGTCAATCCAGTGCAGCGCTTTGAGATGAACCTTTGCTAACCCTGACCTTTTAGGCCTCTTTGTTTGTGCCCAGTAGGCTTATTGAATAAACTTTCTATACCTTCACTATCATAAAACATAATTTTCCAAAGATATAAATTTAATAATAGAATCCAGCTCTGTAGTTTGGTGTTTGACCAAAGAGTGCAGAGGAGAGTGTAAATACTCTGAGGCAGGCAAAGCAGGACCAAACGCAGGACTTGGAGAACAGAAAGTAACTTAAAAACTGCTTTATTAGCTGAAACTCACAGGGAAAATCATACAAAATGCAACCAGAATTTGACTGAAACCAGGAATACAAAACTTGGAGACAACATGGAAAGGCACCGAAACGCACAACGTGAGGGAGAACGTAACAAAGAACTGAGGAAAACACACAATAAATACAAGTACTGGATAACAAGAGGGTGGGTAACAGGTGGGAAGCAAAACTGGACATAAGCACACAAGACAAGGGACTAGCAAACTGAAACAGGAAGTAACAAACAACCATACAGACACTTAAGACACAGGAAACAACAGGGAGGCAGAATGAACTGAAACTCCAGGACTGAACTTTAAGGACTTCCAAATATAACTGCAACAACACAGAAACTCAAACTTCAGGTAAACACAATGAACTCAAAACACTCAGAGACCCAGAATCGTGACATAGTGGTGAGCTGTAAAGAAATCATAGAAATAAAGTCTGGAGGGAAAAAAACCAAACCATGAAGGTGATCCGCTCGGCCTCGTGTGGGATTCGAGCCCGTCACTCCAGGAGGAGAGACTTTCAGATGGCTGCAGGCTCTTATTGTTGTTTGAGGAGTCACGACCACTTCCTCAGTAATTGTCTGTCATGATTACACGACTCCTACCGTCGACCTGCATTAAGACCGTTAAGATGCAGGAGCTTGTATCTGGGACTGTCACCCTCCAGTGGTCGGGATTAGCTTAACTGTCTGTCAAAGGTGGACGGCCACAGATTCCATGTAAAGCGTAGCGGAGGCTCATCAGCTTAAGTTTTATAATGAAATCAATCACAGCACAGAGCTATTCAGACCCCTATTTTGACTGAGCGGCAGAGGAACTGGTGGTCTGTAGTTCTCAGAAGGTAAAAATCGGTTTAAACTACGAGCTGGTGATTCTTTCTTGGAAACATTCTCAGTGAATGAGGGCCACGTACAAACCACCTATAAATCACCTCTACAGCAGCTTCCATCGGCTGAATAAGGCGTGTTTGTGTTTGTTGAAAGCAAAGCCAAACATTTTGAATATTACAGCCCTGTGGACAAACGTTTGGGGCATATACAGTACAAGTTCTCAGCTGTCCAGACCTGTGTTGGATGCCAGTGTCTGAGTTTCTCTCCACGTTGTCTGTCTGCTTCTGCTGTGCACTGTCAGATCCAGGCCATAAAAGGCCACAAAATCTCACATTTAAAATCATTTCACATCAGGTTTTTTACTTTTTCTCTTTGAGGTTTCTTCCGTAAACGAAACGGCATCATTAGTCTTCTCAGGACTCTGTGGCGCTGAAGGAAAGTTTGAACTTTCCAAGACCTTGAAGTTACAAAACCTCTCTGTGTGGTAAATGAATCCCTTTTTAAAACATGCAGCGCAATTTAAGCTCCATCAGTCATCCAGTTATACTAATTTGCACTTCTAAATACTCAAACCCACATCTCTGGGCCACAAACCTCCCTTTTCCTGACCGTATCCTTAGAGAGCTTCATATCCTGAGTTTGGGTGTGAAAAATCAGGTGCAGTGCTTTCACTGCGTTATATGGAGCTGAAATATGCTGCTAACATGTGATTTACTTTTTTTTTTTTTTTTTTTTAAAGTGACCAATTAATTTAAACTAGGGTGGATTTTTATGCTTACTCAGGATCTTGCAAACTGTCACTCAGTATTTCCTGTCCATACATAATGTCCAGTTTTAAAGTTAATGGTGGTGTTTGGTTTAGCTCAGATTCCTGTGTGGAAAATGTTTTCACAGAGATTAAGACTAAAACACGCAACAAAGGTGATACTTGTAATATCTCAGGAGTGTACAGAGTGGCCAGAGCTGCTTATAGAGCTGCTTCCATGTGCCAGGAAAGTGCAGGGTGAGCTCCCGTCTACGCATCTACACAACAGGTAAATAAAATGTACTGGATACATTTATCTGAGCCAGAGAAATCCCATCTTTCTCTTGGTAGTCATGTAACCGTCGATTATCAACGTCTGGTCAGCGTTCAGTGCAGTCACAACAAAAACGATGGTTTCTCCGCCCCAACATGGACATGTGGGACTGCTGCAGTGCTTGTAGGGAGCCCCACAGAGGAGGAATGCTGGCTTGGAAAGGACGCACATGCTCACTGAGGACAGAATTAGAAACTGTGTGCGCATACACAACGCAAACTACTTTAATGTCTCCATCTCACTTGTGTTTAGCAAAATAAAATGTCCCGTGACCTACTTTGCTTAAAGGTTTAATAGGTGAAGGGTCTGCAGACCAGTGAGTTATTATAACTCAAACTTCATTCAGACTTACAAAACTTTGTTTCAGATTTTAAAGGATATCACAAGCTTTTCAAAGATAACTGACACTGGGCCAGACGCAGGGCACACCTCGAATAAGCTGCCATGCCATGAAAAGCTTAACATATATTTACATAATATAAAAAAGTATTTTTGACTGTATTATTATAATCATTCAATTTGAAGTCAGAGGATTAGCATACAGAGTGCATGAACACCAACTTCATAAAGACCTCGAGATGAGCCAATCAACAGGCCAGTTGGTCGGACATGCGCATGTCTGCGATGCAGACAACAGCTGTTTGTTTTTGTTCTGTATGTTTTGTGCATTTCTTCCATGAAACACAATGTAACAATGTAATTGTATCTGTTTCCTAATCTTAACACTGTAACCTGCAAATGTAGCATTTGTCACTTATTTTTCATAACGTTGCCGGTCCAGGTACCGACTCAGTGAAGAAAACTTTTGAGTTGCAGTAATTTGAGTAACAATTAGATTTGCTGATTAATAACATGAACAGCTGAACACAGTCAGCACAGTAACACCACTGCTGACTGGGCATAATTACAGAGTTCAGAAGATATTTAAAACACGCTGAAGAGGCTTTACTAAAATTCACTTTCAGTTTAGTTTTACTAAAAGCTTTGTATGAAATGAAATTATCATTAAAGAAACTTTGTGTGAATAGAAAATCAGCCAAGGTCTTAAGTAGTAGGTCAGACTTCTTTTAAGAAAAAAAGAAAAAGCAGGTGCAGTCCCTGAATCTCCATAAGGATCATTTTAAATCAGGCGCATTTGTGGACACTTAAAGTCTTCAGTGTTTGCAGCAGAAATCTGACACACTTAAACACACGCAGCTCATAGAACAACCAGGCAAGTGCTGCACTCAGGGTCGAGGTCTTATTATCCCCTGTGAGAAACATGTGATCAGAGAGTCATCTGTGCAAACAAGCTCCTGGCAAACCACACACCCGGCAGGGGGGTGTGCAGAGAGATGGCCTGAGGTAACGTAACTGAGCAGGCAGTAGATGGTTTGTTGCAGGAGATGTGTGCTGACAGTTGCACTGTCAAGACCGATACTCCTGATTGTCACCAGATGTTTTTGTTTTTTGTTTTTTCATGCAAACTACGCAGAGTGCGATGGTGCACCTGAAATGCAGTGATTATGACCCAGTACATGTTTTGGTAATGGCGGTGGAAATTAGGGCACTTCCTGCCTGTGTGCGAGGCATTCGAAGCCTTCAGTTCAGTGTTTCCATAAGAAAAAGAGCAATTTAGAAGGAAGTAAACTGAGTTCTCCAAAGGTGAAATGCAGTTTTTTTTTTTTTTTGTGGGTGCTGTGAAGGTGACATGATATTGAAGTGACTTCCAAGCCTCAAACTCAAACTTTCCTCAAGAAAAATCCATTACGTGCCGTTCAAACCGCCACCGCCGCTTCCCACCTGCGAGTATCCACAGATGTACCTGCAGGGGTCCACGGCTGAGGCTCTGCTTTAGTCATTCCCGAGGTCACAGCGCACCGAAAATTCAATTTATTTGTTTATCTGCAACTTTTTCCAGACAATTTTACCTTCACAGGGCCTTTTAAAATAATTTTTATGCATCTTTCAGGACAGGACACGCTGCAGTTCCTGTCCTTATAAACATGTTTTATGACTTTAAATTTTAAGATTACTGGAATAAACATTTTAAACTTATCGTCTATACTCACTGCCACACCACCCACCTGTATTAGTTATGGATAGATGAAAAATAGAATATTTGCTCTATTTAATTGGTCTATATGGTTCAATGTATTAATAATTTACTCCATAACATGACAAAGCAGTCACAAATACTAGTTTCCTGAAGCTGAAGTTGCTATTTTCAGATGTTTAACAATCCACGTCTCCAAGTATTTGGTTTATTTTCATTGTAAATTAAGAAAACCCACAAATTTAAACATTTAAAATGCTGTGTGGAATAACCTGTATGATCAATAGTGGCTTCGACCCAAAGTAAGTTGCACAACTTTACGGCTTCATTTAGAAAATGTCACATTAATTCATCTTAAGAAAAAGACTCAAGATTAAATTGATCTGAAAGTGTCATAAAGCTCTTATTGTGTGAATGTGAATCATTGCAACAACATGCCTGCCTCACATGTTTAAATAATCTATAAATATATAAAACTTTAAACCCAACCTGTAGTTGTTGCTTTAAACCAGCCTGCCCAAAACCTAAAAGACACAAATCAAAGGCTATTTGTGTTTAGCTTGATATATGATATATGAGATTGATCGGTATGTTAAAATTGTAGTTCCTTCGAGCCAAACTTGAGGGGATGTAACTCTAAATACAAAGCAGCTTCTAATTCAGCACACGCAGCTCAATTTATGCCACTGATGCTCTTTTGTTATATTTGCTGTAATGAAGTTTTATTTTTCAGCGTTTGGCCAAAACCCGGCGTGCAGAATAAACACAAAACGCTGGACTGTATTTGAGACTCAAGGTGGGGACAATTATCTCTCACCTCTGGAATGAGACCTTGCTAATCAGCTGTATGAGGCTATTACCAAAGTGACTTGGGTTTTAAAATATTCCCTAAGAGTCCCAAAGAGACAGCTGGAAGCGATTGTAAGTGCTCGCAAGGTCGCGAAGGACCGGCAACGTGTGTGCGCGCTCTGTGTATAATTGTTTTATTCTGAAGCAACCTTGGAATGAGTGTGAGAGCACCTTTGAGATGAACGGGGAAGTCGGAGAACGCAGTTATAAGACACTTGTGTTTACTGGCAAGTGCAGGAGACCTTGGAGGCTGCACATGTGGCACCGCTGTGACACTGCCCGATGAAGGGAACCATGGACTTTACTGGCATTTGGGGGGAAAAAACAGGGGGTGACCTCTGAGACATTCCTGGTTTTCACTTGAAACGCCCCCTCAATTTCATTTCACACTACATTAGTAATCTAATTACGTGGTGAAATGTTAAACCAGCCGAGGTCCTCGGGTGTCGAGACAAAGCTGAAGCCCCTGAAAAGACCCGGTGAACTCACAGCGTGGCGGCTTTACGTCTCTGCTACCGTTGGAGGATTCAGTGAACTCGGGCACTCCGCCCCAGCTGCCCTGCCAGCCTCCGCCGTAAGCTGAGACCACCCTACGTAAACGCCAGCAGCTGAGCTGCAGCCGTGAGCTGTCAGGCAGCATTAAGACCGAACGCTCTGCACTGCACTCACATGTAGGTTCCCTCAGAGGCCAACATCACATCACTGAGGGGCCAAAAGATCAGGCCCACACATCCACCTCAAAAACAGGCCCCTCCGTTCACTCAGCCGGCCCGAGGGAGTGAAATTAGAAAGAACCTTCAACGCTGATATGAACCATGGGAACGCCATCTCCCCTCAACCCCGGCCGCCCTCCCCGTGAAATGAATTAAGTGTAATTTCACCTCCATAATGGGACAGTGCACCATTTTACTGTTTACGGCAACTCACCAAACTGTGTTTTGCAAAGCAGCGCTCCCTCTAACCCACAGTGCCGGGTTGAGACCTTCCAGCTCCCTTTTAATGTTGTTTACTGTCAGGTTAGCCGTGGCATTTTCTCACATACTTCATAAATGATTACATTGCAGCGGAAAGCTGCCTTTGTGTTTGCAAACTGTGCAGAATCCAGAAAGTCAGGACATTACCTACCAAGGCGAGCTATTGTCTGAGAGCGAGTTTATGTTGGACTCGCTCCACATCACCTCATGTTTGAGATTATGGCACAAGCCACCCAGAAAGCAGAAGGAATTTTTTAATAAATTTGTTCTGCATTATGCAGTAGGAACGTTTTGGGGCTTCCTTGCCTCTCGTGAAGGGAAATAAAGTTGTTTTTCAAACAGGCAATGCACAAGTTTATTCTTCTACACAAGTTTATTCTAACATTAATGATGGAAAATTCACAACTAAATGAATTCTTTAACAATCCTCAAACATCTATAGTTCGAATACAGCTGAGCAAATTCAGTCTTTTTTTTCATGATGGAAAATTCCAGAATAGCTGCTCAGTGGACCTTGTGGTGAAGTGGTTTTCTTAGCTTTTGATCTCTGAGTTATACAGTGAACTTTGAAAAAGTTTGAACAATCTGATTTTGTGATGATATGAAAGGAAACTCCAGGTCAGTGACTAAATGCTCGTTGTGTTGAGAATGTTCTTTCGGTATTAAAGCTGATCTTTCTTTTCATGTAGAAGAAATGTTGCAGTGCAGAAACCTGAAATATTGCTTCAGAGCTTCGGTCTCAGAGTCGCCCTGTTTCTTTAAGTCCCTGTTTTGTCAAGCGGCTGGTTTTGAGCGAGACCACACCACTGCTCCAAAATTTCAAGGCATCTGCAAATTGTTCTTGCATGTTCTTATCCAGGATTCGATCAGGGCTGACCTTAAATGTGTGCTCCAAAGCTGCTAATCTGCCTCTGCTGAATGCATCAATCTGTGTCAGCACTAGAAAACAGAGTTACTTATACTTTTAATGCACTCTATTTTTTTTTCTTTTGCACTCTCCTTTCTTCCCTCCCAGTGCGGATAAGAAAGCGATTAGGAGTCTTGTGTATGTGTGTGGGCTGCAGAGCTCGACTGCTGCATACCTGCTGGCTGCACGCAGGTACTCTTAAATCTTCCCTTTAACATCCACCGTCTGTCAAAACAACTGAATATGCACGTCACGTGAATCGCACTGAGAGGTTTTGTGAGTTTCTTTGTGAGTGTTTGAGGGAGTCCGATGGGTTTGCATGTCTTTTGTTAGCAGATCACTTCAGATCAGATCCTTGTTTGGATGGGTTTCTGGTGTGAGTCTGGAAGCGAGTAGAAAGCAGACTTTTCGGGTTTTTCTGTATGGTAGGAAGGGGAAATGCCACAGAATGGTCTTTTTTAAGGATCCGCATGCACGGCAGAGACAATCAGCATCCGGAAATGAACACTGTGTTGCACCACTAAAAAACATTCCTCGTGGTTTATCCCATCTTTAGCTGCACAACACGAACAACGCCTGAAAGCAAAACAGTCTCACTCTGAAGGATAAGCTGGCGAATCAAAAATGGTCCCACAAGACGCACGGGGAATCAAATGGCTCAGGCGGTAATGCTGCCCGTTAGCTGTCAACAAGATATGAAACTCTAAGCCTCGTGAACTCGCTGTTCCTCCACAGAAGTCCATTTGGTGCCTCAGCTACCATATCCCGTTGCCACTGTCGGGAATTCACCTTGACATAATTCAGCAGGCTCTTACAGTACCTTGACGTGGTGGGTGAGCTGGAGGTGCAGAGCAGCAGTCGAGCGGACTTTGAGAATAAGGTTTCCATCAGCCGCAAGCCACCTGTCTGGATTATGAGATCAGAAAAGCAGGCAGTGGGCTGATGCTCGAAAATACCTGTGTGGAATAAGCTAGTTTGTTGAGGCAACTGAAGTACATATTGCTGCTGTCAAGGGTGAATTAAAAAAACGTAAAAATTAAATTATACTGCTTTCACATTTAGTAGTATAAAGCCGTAAAATCGATATCTGTGCCCTAGTGTTAGCAATAGATTTGGATAACTGCATGCAACATTACAAACTCACTTTCTGCAGCTTATCCACGGAGACCTTTAGCCTCTTTTAGCTTATTGTTTTGGTTTGATTATACAGCTGTCATAAAGTTCAGCCTCACAACCACTATCAATCTGCAGTAAACGCTACCGGGGTGAAGAGGCATCTGTTTTGGGAAGACTAGCATCCCTGATTTTCGTAGATGATGTAGTTCTGTTGGCTTCATCAGCATGTGATCTTCAGCACACACTGGAGTGGTTTATAGCCGAGTGTCAAACGGCTGAGATGAGAGCCAGCACCTCCGAGGCTGAGGCCGTGGTTCTCTGCCAGATAACGGAGTGCTCCCTCAGGGTTGGGGGAGGCTGCCCAAAGCAAGGAGTTCAAGTATCGTGAAATCTTACTCACGAGTGACGGGAAGGTGGAGCATGAGGTGGATTGGTGCAGCATGAGCGGTAATGTGGGCTTTGTGCTGAGCCAAAGGACTACGCTTTCTACATTTCAACCCTCACCGATGGTCAACTGATCTGGGTAATAACTGAAAGAGAGAGGTCACAAATGTAAGTTCTTCCTCTGCAGGGTGGCTAGGCTCAGGGTGAGCAGGTGAGCAGGTCTGGGTAGAACTGCTGCTCCGCTGTGTCAAAAGGAGGATGCTGCCTAATGCACCTTTGGGAGTTTCCAGGGAACTGGAAAATCCTTTGAGGTATTCCAGTGATCCAGAACTCACTGGAGGGATTATATATCTCATCTGGCCTGGAAACACCTCAGGATCCCCCAGGAGGAACTGGAGCAGGAGGACATCTGGAGTACCCTGCTCAGCCTGCTGCCACTCATTAAGCAGAATAAATTCTCTGAAACTTTTTCATTAAGCAGCTCAGTCAGATGGACTGAAAAACCCCTTCATCAACTCTTTTCATGTATTGTACTTTGCTTCATATAAAGTTTTTCTAGTTTTACTGACCACTCATTTTAGTTAGTACTCCATAACATCATTACCCATCCATCCTTTTTTCTTCCACTTATCCAGTTCAGGGTCCCAGTCGTCATAGGGTGAAAGGCAGGGTACAGGCCGCCAGTCTATCACAGGCAGGGATGTAGAATTAGGTATAGATGGTAGGAAGGCATCCCTACCGATATCAAAGGGTGACCCCGCACCCTTGATCTCAGGACTAACACTGAGAGACAGACAACTGTTCACACTCACATTCACACTTGTGGCCGATTTACAATCACCGGTTAACCTGGCCCATGCACGTCTTTCGAATCAGAGGAACCTGCAGAACCTGGAGAGAACCCTCAAGCACAGGGAGAACATGCAAACTCCACACAGAAAAGCCCCGGGGGGTTGTCGGATTCAAACCCAGGACCTTCGTGCTGTGAGGCAATAGTCCAGTGCACCACCACGTTGCCCTTGCTGTAAGATGACTGTGCTAACCACTGCACCACCATACCCATAGCGACTAGTTTCACCAGTTAAACTCATTTAGCTCAGCGTTAGCACCCCCCCGCCCTACACTACATTTAAAAATCTAGTGATGCTATCAGATTTGTCTAATGTTGGCAACATTAAACGGTTATTCAAATCACAGTAACAAAAGATCAGCGTGTGAAACCTCATAAATACAGTAACCCATAAAACAGAGTACACTGCTGCTCATTCAGTAAGACATCCTATCTAAATGCCTCAAAAGCCGACTTCAGGAGGCGTCATCCAAAATCAACTAGAAAATCAACTTCCCAGTGTGTCTGCAGCTGCAGCTGTTTCATCAGTAACTCCTTTTAACACAACAAATGCCATCATTTCAAAGACTCTCCAGGCATTAAAAGCTAAAAGTGCCCTCGCGTGTTAAGGCGTCTGTTGCTACAATCAGTTGTGCGAAGGCGCGGAGGAAGCGAGAGGCCTGCATTCGCGACAGATGTGGAGAGCCGAGGAGTTAAAACTCTGAGTCATATTACTCGCAGAATCAGGCTAAAAAGCAAAACGGGAAAGGCTTTGTTTTTGTTTTTGCTGCTAATCAGCGCAGAAGTGTCTTTGAATTCCAAGTGCAACAGGAAGACCTGATTAGGTTTCAAAGGAAGCTGGTGGAAATGTGTGGTCACCGAGGCCGATGCGGAGTGGTCAGCAGCTTGCGTTGCTGACTGTGGTGCAGTGATATTTAAAAAGAGCATTTCCATTATTATGTTGAAGGGTTCTCTGGCACTCGTCAGATAAAACTGACATAATAAAGGCAGACATGCATCATATTTTCAGGTGGTGTGCGGTTATTCTCCACAATTACAGCAGGAACCAGCTGTATGTGCGTGTGGGTCGACCCCTCCTCCACCGCCCAGTTTATTTAAGAAGCCAAAAATGATTAGAAATCATTACAAAATGGTGTTGGATTATATTATAAAGCCAACCTTCCCTATCCTAAAGGAGCTTGGCTTATTTATTTTTTGTTTGTGATTATTGTTAATAATTTTATTAATTCGCTTGTCTGCTCCTGACATTATATATTTTTTGTGACTGCAGCCTTCGTGGTAACCCGTAGCCCTGCGATATGAAGTTTTGCTTGCATGCTAACTCTTAAATACATTTAAACATGTTTCCCAGGCATTGATTAAGTCCAGTGTATCAGAGAGACACCTCAGGCTGAGCAGTTTGCAGACGAAGTTAGAGAGGCAAGGCTGCGATGGTTTGGACGTGTGCAGAGGAGGGATGCTGGATATATCATACAAAGGATGCTAAAGATGGAGCTGCCAGGCAGGAGGAAAAGAGGAAGACTGCAAAGGAGGTTCAAGGATGAAGTGAAGGAGGACATGCAGAGGGCTGGTGTGACAGAGGAGGGTAATAAGGATGAGGTGAGATATAGGCAGAGGAAAAGGGAGCAGCTGAAAGAGGAAGATGATGATAAAAAAAAAAAAAATTGCGATTGGACAGATTTTTGCACATTTATGCTTATTTTCATTGTGCTGATTAAAACAGCCATAAAATGTGTGGAATAAAAAGTAGGGGGTTAAATGCTGAACTGACTGAACTGAGCATTGCTGCTGCAAGTCCGCCGGGCACAACATCACTGTGGGCCTCTGGAGCTGGAGAGAGCAAATGGCTCAGACAGCCATAATTATGTGAAACAAGGAAATAAACTTGAATAATCCAATGAGTGGTGCGGATAAATGGCAGAGAGAAAACTGGTGTCACGTAAATGTTGGCTAAACATGCTGCATCAGAAAAGAAAAGTGGATTGTTGAGGTAAAATCTTGAGGTCAGCGCTGAAATATTATGAATAAAATTAAATGTTCTGAGTATTGAGTGAACCGTCTTTAACCCTCATTCTTGTTCAAAACGCTAAACAAAACCAAAGCCTCTGGCCAGGCCATTAAGAGCAACTGGTGTGTGACATCCTGCTCAAGAACACGACATGAGCCAGAGATCAAACCGCCAGGCCTGCGGTTAATGAACGAGCAGCTCTGAACCCTCTCTGTTCAGCAGATTTACGTGATGCTCCACTGAAGACTGGCTCTACTGTTAGCAGTTAGCTATACTGAAGATGTCTGCCATGTTATCTTAGAGCATCTCTTGTTTGACCATCACAGCAACAATTTCCCAACCAGTTGGACCTTAACCGCCCTCATCTGCATCTCTACACATCTCCTGGTTATATTATCTAGCACGATAAAGAGAGGCCGAAAAAGTCGATAACAGGAAGCAAACATGCGTCTTCCATGGTCGTAGCTGCCATTTTGTTGGCCTGTCCATCCACTCCAAGCTCCTCCCTTTTTGACCGCTGCTATCTGCTCTTTCCCGTCTTAGGCCCAGTCACACAGACCTAGAGACGCCCTGGCAACCACCAGTCGCTAGGGAAAATGTGTATTTCACAACTGGTTGGTGGAATACTGGTTTGCTAAAGCCCCAGTCACACCAGTCTGTGGCCCCTTGGCAAAACTTGTTTCCTGACTGGTTGGTGAAGCAAAATTGGTCCCAGAAAGGTTAACAGTGCTCCATCGAAAACCTCCTCCTGATTGCTTTGCACTGGCAGGCTGCAGCGGTCACCCAATAGTTCGTGAGACCGTTTGGAAGACGCCGACGTGTCTGGAAGCATTCGCTGGATGGAGGTGAAACTATGAAAAGTGTGACACAAAGTGGCAGCGGAGAGTATTCGCCTTCAGGGTCGCACCTTTTTGAAACGTTGGTTGTAGTGGTGAAATCTAACTTTTACGCTGAAGATGTTTGCAGACAAGTTGGCATCTTCCACGCAAAATACGATTTTAGACTGAAAAGCAAAGACTGGTGCAATCTGCTAGTTACTAGGGGTGCAGCACCACTAGTAACCACTAGCCATCTTGTCAGGGAATGCACATTTTTCTCTAGCGATGGCAGATTGCCAGGGGGATACCGACTAGTCTCTGGACCTGTGTAACTGAGGCCGTAATTACTATGGACGCTACATGACTTTGTCAATTAAATGTAAACATGTGGGGGCATTTTCTGAGATCTGGACTCGATTGTAACTGGTTTTATGAATCATGTATTTTAATGTCCAAAGCCAGTGAGAAGAAGCTGTGGCTTCTGAGTCTTTGTCATGTCAATCAAGAACACACAGAAGCAGGAATAACAACATAAAACTGAAAATCTGTCATATCTGATGGTCCAGCATTAAAATTAAAGTGAAAGTCGACCTTTTTGTGTTGAAAAACGCACACGTTACAGGAAAAGGGATTTACCTGGCTGGAGAGGAAATGAAGGAGGGTTTCATGCTCGTGGTGGTTAGAAGGAAATGAGGAAGCTGACAAGTCGCTGACAGTTCTGACACCATTCAGGCACAAACTCTCCTGCACCAAATTTATTGACATTCATCTGTCACAGGGTCTTTAATAAAGCTTAATTATAGAGTCCAGAGCTGAAGCTGCAGACAGTGGGATGGACAGCATCCCAGCTGAGAGCGTTTCTGTAGCTTGGCTTTCATAGTGTACATGTTTCTGATTTACAGTGTCTCCGTTTGTGTACCTGTGTGCGGTTGCCAACCAGTGGAGATGAGAGGAAACGTACCTCAGGTGCTCCGATGACATTACAGTCACTCGAAACCTTTTTCGTCAGACTAAATCATCCTCACCTGCCAGAAGGAGAAAACACTTCTCTCATTTTTCCCTCCGAAGACGTGATTCCTGAGTGGTTTGCTGGGGGAATTTCGTGCTGCTTTTTCAGCTTTGTCGGCATTGGGATAAAAAAAAAAAATGCTGATTCACAGAACTTCTTTTCAAAGTCTCCATTGTCCCGGCATAGGAAGGAGACTCCATTTTCCAGTCAGTGCGGGCTGCGTGTAACCGAACATGTCTAAGTCTAATTGCTGAGATTTAAGTACAGTAGATCTTTTGATTCTGTCCATGTGAACGTGGTATTTCCAAGCCTGAAAACGCACCCATGACACGAGCCCTTAGTTCAAACATTTATCCCAGATCTCAGCGTTGTTTACAAACCACCACTGAAATATGGGATATGAGGAACCGTTGGATCTTACAGTGCGCCCCTCTCATTACGCCGGTTTTCGGGGAGGTTTGCACATGCGTAACATTTTTGGATTTGCCAAAATGACTTCATAATTGTCATCATATTGCACTGAGGCCCATCAACATCTTACCAGAACCAACACCCGACGTCAGCAGCTCACCAATGTCAATATTTTCCAAATTGTGTAATGACACAGGCATAAACAAATTGTTCCCTGTCATAAGTGCGGACCGCTCTGCCTTTATTTTCAAAAGTTATGACATCAAGGCTGCAAACATTTATTTAGCTTCGGCAGTGATCTGCAGCAGATATTCAAAGCCTCAGGGGTGCAGAGGGTGGGTGGGCGGGCTGTAGGGAGATTAGATATAACCACAATGTCATCTGATGTAATTACCATGTACAAAAACTGAAATATAATGGCTGTGGCTTGAATTACAACACCTACCAGGTGTGGGTATCTGCCGATACCGAGCATCGATTCGATACCAGTGTTAAATTATAATCTGTATCCCTCACTTTGAAGAAGACACTGGGAATTAGCCTTTAGTGTGTAAGGAAACCTCAAGTTCAACTAAATCAGACTTCCTAACTTTGTAAAATAAAATATAGCAAATAAATACATCCAAGAAAATAGATTTTCTTCCATCCATCCATCTTCTTCTGCTTATCCTCTTCAGGTTTGGGGGGCTGGAGCCTATCCCAGCTGTCATAGCGTGAGAGGCAGGGTACACCCTGTACAGGTCGCCAGCCAGTCGCAGGGCTAACACAGAGAGACAGACAACCATTCACACCTATGGCCACTTTAGACTCACCAATTAACCTAACCCCACTAATTGCATGTCTTTGGACTGTGGGAGGAAACCGGAGTACCTGGAGGAAACCCACGCAGACACGGGGAGAACATGCACACTCCACAGAGAAAGGCCCGGGCAGATGGTGGATTCAAACCCGGGACCTTCTCGCTGTGAGGCAACAGTGCTGAATACCGAGCCACTGTGCCGCCCCATAGATTTACTTAATATTTGGGATTTTTAATGAAATAATGAAGGGAAAACAGGCTCAAATGCAGCAAAAAAATAATTAATGTAGTAGTTCATGTAATTAATTTGGACGGGTCTTATTGTGAAAGAGCCACGAGGCTGCAAACTGCTGTCATTTATCATCACTGTAGTTCCTCCCCTTTCCTCCTCTCACACAGGTGTGGAGCTGGGCTGAAATCTCGTTTTCGTCCTTTCATGCAATAGAAATAAAAATAACGTCCATATCTTCACTCCTCATAAACTGTTGACCACTCCACCATTTCTTCTCCTCAGCACATTATCTGTAATATGCTGATTGTAGCACAAGTGTGCAGCAAGAAAAAGCATGTTTGTTTTTCCCCCTTTCTCTCCGTCCGTCATGCAGATAACTGAAGAACCTGTGCAATGCCGAGTAACAACATAATTGTAAGTGTAATGTAATTACTGATCTTCAGTACAGTAATGCTGCCGTCTCGTGGTCTCTCTGTAGAAGTTTGACCGAGTGCAGCTGAAGAACAGCTGATTACGTTGGCGAAGCATGACGTCAACAAACTCAGAGTAAGTTTGATTGTTTTTAAACTGGGGATGAGATACTTATCGGCAGAGGTGGCAAAAGTACTGACATTCTGTACGTAAGTAGAAGTACAAGTACATGTGTTAAAAAATACTTTGGTAAAAGTTGAAGTACTGGTTCAACTTCTCTACTTAAGTAAAAGTAAAAAAGTACAGGCTCTGAAATGTACTCAAAGTAAGAAAGTAAAAGTAGTTCTTTGGAGGACGTTTCTACCTGCTATTTTTCTGTAAAGCTAAATGAACCTCATTATATATTATTGTAATAATATAAAATAATATTACATGAGAATACAAATGTTATTCCAATCTAAATTTTAATCCTAATCAATGCACTCAGCTTGAATCTGTTCTGTAGGACACAAACTGTGAAAGTGAATTTAAACACAGCTCTGTTCTCTGTGTCCTCCATAGTAGAGGGTGACTGTG
>JASGAU010398596.1:0-18157 GCA_030220045.1 Australoheros facetus
TATAGGTCAGCAAGTCATTTACAACAGTTTAAATATGGGCAATCATTTTCTGGCAATCACTTTTTGGCAGACGATCACTTTTTGGCACAACACCGGTACTGTTGTTGTGATTTGGTGCCATATAAATAAAACTGAATTTAAATTGACATCATCATCATCTCCTAATGAGAAGGCTCTTATTGAGCTCTTATGTGTTTTCCAAGTGAATTTCCTTTGAGCAGTGTATTTATCCTCCCTGGCTCCCTGTTAAATCCAGAATTACATGTAAAATTATTCTCACATCTTTCAAGATGTGGTTTCAAACTTTACCCCTCCAGTCTCAGGAGTTGTAATGTCCCCAAGTTGTTAAAAATATTGACCCTTTAAGTTGTATTAAAAAGACGACCGAGCAACTTTCATTTCAACAGATTTCAATAAATGTTCAAATGCAGCTTCACGGCAGTTTCTCCAGTGAGCTGACCGGTGTTTATTACACGTCTGGATTATGAACAGCAAACGCGTTTCTAAACAAGAGCAGAAATCAGGTTCCGGTAAAGTTAGCTCGGTGCAGCGTAGTAACTTCAGACGCTACTGCCGACAGCTAAGAGTACAGCAGCGGGCTAACGGTCCACCACACCGCTATGTGACATCGAGCGGTACCGCAGCTCTAATGCAGGAAGTTAGCTCGACTTTAAGGCGCGTGAGAGCAGCACATTGTTAAAGAACTGCGGCGGCTGTAGCCAGCAACCCATTTAAGTTCAAACGCAGTTTACCACAGTTATCTGGACACGCACTGTGCATAAAAGACACAAAACAACTCACCATCGACTTTACTGTTACAAGTTGGTATAGTGTACGGAGCATGCGCAACTCTTTCCAGCTGCTTCCTGCTCTTCTTTGAATTGTTATTGCAGCTTCATGTTGCACTTCACTGCCATCCTCTGGACGGTTCCCAACTGGCAGCTGGGATTTAATGATGGATAAAGTGGTTTTCCTTTGGTCACAGAAATCCTCAACAAGGAGGAGGAGGAAAGGAGTTACAGTGGATCACTATCTGGTAGGTAAATATAAGACAATATGATGGGCAATCTACTAAGAGTGTGCTACAATTTATATACAAAGACTCAGCCAGTTCACTTCAGTAATAACCAACATTCTGCAAAGAGCAGATTAGTGGCTCCAAAAATGCGCAGACCTGATGAGGGAGACAGCAATGCAGGCCTACTAAGCAAATAGTTGAGTGTAAGCACGCGTTTCTCTCTGTAAACAGTGAGGCAATTCAGATCAATGAGAGAAGGATGAAGGACAATCAATACGTTAAGGGATAACACTAATTAAAGAAATTGCTGGGCACTGTGTGTGAGGTCCTGAGGAGACTTTTGGTTTATCTGTTATTACAAACTGTTCCACCACAAACAGCTGAAGTATGTTTGTAACAGCTGACCTGTACAATGGGTAGAAGAACCATAACACTGACTAAAAAAAGCTAAGCTGTAATCAAAGCAAAAGGGGCCTACTTTCCTTGAATGACAGTGAATGAGAAGGTGTTTTGACTGGTACTTTATATAAATGCAATAGGTACATAGATCCTTCTTATGCCCCAATTTAGACTTGCCAAGAGAAAAGATGTAGCCATGTGCTTTTCCATAACTTTTAATACAGTATTTTGACAAATACAACAAAAATATAATTTCATTTGGCAGAGAATGATTTAAAGAACATATAGAGTGTAGCACCATGGGCTGAGGACCATTGTTCAATGTTGCATATATGGAAAAGTTCTCAGTTGGTTCCCTCAGTGCACCAAAAGGTTTGGGATTAGCAGTCAGCTTGCTAAAAGCCTGACACATGCATACATAGCTGCGCAAAGTCAGTCATTCCCTTTGTACACACATGGTAACAAAAACCACTAATTCCCAGTAAAATACTTGTGTGTGCTTTAAACATAAAATATAGTGATAGAGATATTTTCAGGAGTTTCCAACCAAACATCAGTTGTTTTGCAGTGTTGCACCAGAGCCAATGTGTTCAAACTGAAAAGAAACACAAATCCAGCATTGCATAGCACTGACTACATGATGATCAATTTACCACTGACTACACTGTTGCACAATTCAGTTATCAGCTCCAAGTCAGATACCCCAGAGGTTTGATTAGGATCATTTAAATATTCTCTATTAAAGGCCATACCATATGGCACAATAGCAACAGAAAAGACTACCTCATGTAACACCAGTGTGACAGGAGACCAGAGACTCCAACAAGGGTTTTCAACAGGATTCATTTAAATAATTAACCCTATATTAGGAGAATAGGCAGTGTACAAGCAGTTCAACAATATGCTGCTGCTGTTTTTCCAACAGCTTCAACAACTTTTATTTATACCACTTCAACAATCAAGGCACATTCAGAGCCACCACAGTTTGCTTTTGAATACCTGACCAGCTCGCTTTTCTTTGCTCTAAAGAAGTTAACGTATCATTTGTAAAGAAATGTCAGAATACAGTGTCTGTCTCCTCTGTGCACTGCCACCTCACCATGGTGGAGGAGTTTGTGTCTCCAAGTGATCCCCGGGGGCTATGGTGTTGGAGGTTTTTTTCCCCTGGTAGGGTCTCCCAAGCGAAACTGGTCCTGGGGCCAGATGAAGAGCAATTCACAAAACGCCTGTGAGAAGTTTACTCTGCCCAGGACAGGGCTACCGGGGCCCCACCATGGAGCAAAGCCTGGGACAGAGCTTAAGGGAGAGCATCTTGTGGCTGGGCCTTAGTCCATGGGGCCCGGTCTGGCGCAGCCCAAAAAGGCAACATAGGCCCAGCCCTCTTGTGGGCTCGCCACCTGCAGAAGACGCCTTAGGATTCAGGTGCAGTGTGTATTGGGCGGCAGTCAAGGGCGCAGGCCCCGGTGGTCTGATCCTCAAGTGTTGAATCCGACTCTTGGGAGATGGAATGTCACCTTTCTGCTGGGGAATCTCAGTCTGTGTGAGGCTGACAGAGACTGATAGTTCGATTCACTTCAATGTCCAGCTTGGGCTCTGGAACCAGTCTCCTGGAGAGGGGCCGACCTGTCCTCCAATCTGCAGCTCGCCTCAGCAAGAGGCAGCAGCTCTGTTATGCTTCTCAGTTAGAGAAAATCACAGAGTCAGTGCAAAGTTGTTCTGACTGATCTTCATGAAACATTCCAGGTTAATGGGAGTCGTTTCTTCAAGGATGACAATGCCCCCATTCATAGTTTATGAGGGATTACTGAATGATTGAGGACTATAAAAATGGAACTCAGACACTCACATCTCACATGAACACCTGCAGGTGATTTTGGACTGATGTGTTGGACAGCAGCCCTGGAAGCTGCTTGTTGCAGCTTCAGATTGCAGCTATTTAGATGTAAATCAAATTTAGTTAAGCCCTTTCATTTGTCTCCAGGCCTGTCACCAACACTGGTATTAGTCTAGCTTACATGTATCTACAAACCGGTACGTTGAGCACCAAAGGCATATTATTACATTTGTTACTATTGCAGTCTCTCGTTTCTGCTGATATTAAAGTCATTATTGTGAATTATCTGATAGACTGTGCCTTTGTGTCCATAGCTGTAGGTATATCTGAGCTTTCATGACTGACCGCTTCACTCGAATGACTGCGTTCAAAGACGGCGTGATCACATGGGCCTTCATTTTGACCTGTCCCATCTTCCTCCAGTTCTTCTCCTCTTTCTGAAAAACCATGCTGCTCCCACAGTTCCTGGCCATCGCACACTTCAATCCCAGAATCCCCTGTGAAGCGCCGGAACCTGCCTGCCGTAAAGTCCTTATTAGGGTTGTGAGTGCTGAGACAGTGGGTCGGCGTAGGATCTGGAGTTGCTGGAAGTAGTGCATCAGCATCATTGGGGGTGGAGGTGACTGAGGATGGGAGGCGCTCTTCAGGAGTGTCTGTGGGTGGAGGTGCTGACTGGGTAGGAGTGTAAGGAGGAGGAGGTGTGGCTGGGTGGTCACCTACCTCTTCATAGGCTGGTAGAAGGTAGGAGGGCAAAAATCCTGGAGGGAAACAATGCAGACAATGACAGATGACAAATACATCATTTGGAGTCAGTAACAACGACAGCATTAATAAAAGGTAAGATTTTTTACTTCTAGATGGAAATCCAAATAAAAAAAAAAACAAAAGAAAAAATCCCAAAACTAAATAACAGCAGCAGTAATATAACTGTTACTGCCACCATCTTCAGTGCAGCAACAGTTTTCACACATGAACTTTACACAACAATAGTGATCACTGCTTAAGAAGTGTGCTGTACAGACAGTTATGAGATGCATGTAAATAAAGACCTGGATCATTTATGCTTTCCAGCTGCTCAGTCAATGGTATTTCAGTTCAGCATACCAGTGAAACTGCACCAAATTAAGGTGGCAAACGTGTTGTGAACCTCAGGTGGACATCCACCCTTCTTTTTCTAAAAGAGGAATGTGTGGAGAGGAGACTTTTTTCCGGTGGGGGGGGGGACCTGAAATCGGGCCCAAACACCAAGGAAATGCTTAAGAAGGCCCAGCAAAGACTATACAATACACCAAATTTTGTGTTCATTTTTGTGTATCGCTGTGAAACGTCTTCTGCAGTCGTTTGCACGTTTTATCCACTTTGCCTCAAATTTTAATTCTGTGCTCACCAATCCTGAATCAACAACTGGGGAATTATGGCAGTTGGCACAACAGAATAAAGAATCAAGTTTCCCAATTTAACTGTCAGTAGTTGTTGTTTCCGGTGCAGCAGTGGGAACACTGACACCTGTCAGTGGATTCCTTTAATACCGAATGAATCTTTAAAACTGGAGGATTCAAAGGCAGGTTCTGATTCATTGGCTGGATGAGATGTTTTACTGTTGTAAAGTTATAGTGACATTTAGCTACAGTGAAGTCCACTCGCGTGGACGGCGCTTTTTTTGTGCGCTCGGCTGCTGAGTTCTACGCGTGGATGGGTTGTTGAATGAGGAATGGGTTGGGGGTAGGGTCAAGGGTTAGGGTTGCACTTGCGAAATAAAATTATTTGCTCAGATTATGTTTTTTCTAATGCCCGACTTCTGACCGAAATATAATTTCATAGGAAAAATTTTAGAAAATCTAACACAAATGTTGAGAAATGTATTGTTATGTTTTACACATCAACACAGATAAACATACTAATGTGCCCAAATATATAAGTGGTGTGATTTTTGATTAATCTTCCCTAAAACTATGTGTTGTGATGGAGATAATGTGTGGCGGATGACATATTAAAACAACACTGTTGAACAAATTTTATTAATCCAGACAAGTAAGATAAATTGTGAAATTAATAACTTTGTTGCCTCGACCTAAATTATTAATGCACATTAAATCAGATGACAGGAAACTGCCTCTTGCCTGCTGTGTGCCCTGAAACGTAGAAGAAGGTGGGACGTCCAGTTTAAAAAGCATGACTTACAGTTTAAATTGTGAATTGGAATCAAACTGCAGATTTATAATTACATTTATGAGGTTTGGAGTTGAACTTCCAATGAATCCAGATTAAAAGTATTTTTAATGAGATCTGAAATTTGAGAAAAAAAACTTGAGTTTAAGTATCTATTCTGCTCGTGCAGTTAGACCAACAAAGTTTGTAATTATTAACTTCACTACCATGTAATAGGAATTGGTTGATAAAAGTATTTTAATTGTTTATTTTTATATACTAATATTTGTGATATAAGCCAAATGAAAAGCTTTTATAACTAACTCTCACATTATGTAATTTCCATCACAATAAGAAAATGATGGAAGTGATTTTACACTAGCCTTCTGATGTTCATTTTAGAGGAAGCATTTAACACACACCTTTCTTCTTGTCTTCTAGACAGGTGTTCCCCTGTCACATGACTATTGCTGTGGTCAAAAAAAACCCTTCAAAACTCCAAGAATTAACAGTTTGCACAGTGTGGTGGAAATTAAATTACATTTTATTGATATAGCACCAAATCACAACAACAGCCGCCTCAAGGTGCTTTATATTGTAAGTAAAGACCCTACAATATTACAGAGAAAATGGCAACAATGACAGTGAATAAATAAGAGTGATCCCAAGATTAAACACTAATATATCGTACAACACGTTATGGCACTAAAATGGATCATAACAGCATTTTTTTTAAATGAGCCAGATTGTTGATTTAGCCACTCCTAAAGTTTTTACTGTCTCTCTGATAAGTTTATTTTTGTTGTACTGGTGGCCTCCTTCACTTGCATCAGCATCTCTTTGGACTTCATACTGAGAGCTCCACTGAACAGCTATCCAAGGTTCAACACTTGGAATCAACTGCAGGTGTTTGACCTGCATAGTTTGTCATGAAATAGTGAGGGAGCAGGCTTAATCTGCCAACTGTACAGTTAACTGAGCCTCTGAAAATTGGGGACTGTGTACAAAATGGTTTTAATCCCTAAACAGTCAATGCAATATTTTATAATATAACCCCTGAGCTGAAGCTGAAAGTCTGATCTTCAATTACATTTTGACTGTGCGATTTAAAATCCACTGTGTGGTGCACAGAGGCAGTTTGATCAGGCGCTCTGGAACTGAGTCAGTGACAGAGATTAACTGTAAGGTGGAGAGCGCAGCATGCACACTTACTGAGATACAGGGGCAGCCGAAAGTTGTTGTGAGCCTCTCTGTAGGCGATGAGGTTGATTTCGTTCTGGCGGCGCTGCTGCTGGAAGCGCTGCTTGGCGCGCCAGTGCTGACACACACAGCAGCATATAAGGATTATGATCAGAGCCCACACCAGCCAGAACCCTGCAGGGAGTCCACAGTTTATGTATCAAAACCTATTTAATACATACTCAACAAATGGCACAAAGAACAAGCAAAAAAATGTGGTCTGCATGATCTGAATATTTCATGTAAAGGTCAAAGGAGCTAACTACTCCCACACTGTCACAGAAATACTGTTCAAACACTGAAACGTACAGGCCGCCAGCCTGTCGCAGGGCTAACACACAGAGACAGACAACCAGTCGCACTCACACTCACATCTCTGGTGTGAATGTCTTTGGACTGTGGGAGGAATCCACCAGGTGAGTACCTGGTGGATTCAAACCCAGGCCTTCGTGCTGTGAGGCAACAGTGTAACTCTGTTGGTTTATATGCAAAATGAATTATCACTTAATTATCTAATAAGGCCTGAATGAGAGTTCTGCCTCAGTCTTCTGTACGTAACCAGAAATCCCCTCTGAACCCTACATTGTAACACACAACGCAACCTGACGTACGCCTCTCGAGAAATCCAACTACACATCCAGGAGGATTGTAGGCTTCAGAGGTGATTTCCAGTTACCCCCAAAGACCCAAGGCAGAAGTCTAAATTAGGCTTAACTGTTCACCATCACTCAATTAGCAAGTGGGCGTGACATTTATCATTTAACATTAGCAAGCAAATGGTACCCTACAGACCCTACAGTGATTACAGGGAAAAGCCAACATTCAAAACAATAAGACTCCTTCTTCAGCCTGATGGCTCCCTTCACCTCTGGTGTCCACCATTTGGTTCTGGGACACCACCATGACAGGCACCAACGACCTTGCGCCTGCAGCTCAATGCAGCTGCCTCAGCAGTGGAGGTGCAGGACGTGGTGTACTCGGACTCAATGACCCTGCCTCCCTCAGAGTGCAGTCGAAGCTCTGCCGGAGGTGGGAATTGAAAATCTTTGGGGGCTGGGGCCTAGTGCTTCCTCACTACACGTCTGGGTACACCAGGCCTCTCCAACATCTTCCCCCGCCACCTGATCCAACTCACCACCAGGTGGTGATCAGTTGACAGATCAGTGCCTCTCTTCACCTGAGAGACACACGGCTGCAGCTCTGATAATACAATTACAAAAACCGATCATCAACCTATAACCTGGTGTCACACGCAATTATGAACAGCTTTATGCTCAAACATGGTGTTTGTTATGGACAAACACTCCAGGTCACACTGTTGTTGCCCACGTGAGCACTGAAGTCCCCCAGCAGAATGATGGCGTCCCCAGATGGAGCACTCTCTAGCATCACACCCAGTGACTCCAAGAGTCCAGAGTCCAGCCCTTCTCCAGGGAACTGGTTTCAGAGGATGAGCTGTGTGTCGACGTGAGCCCGACTATATCTGGCTGGTATCTCTCAACCTTGACATTCCATGTCCAGGGTTGTAGCCAGCGGTTAATCACCCGGCGCTGGGCTGAGAATTTCACCGGTTTACTATCAGAGCTCTTCTATCACTGCAATTAGCAAGCAGGTGCGCACTCTGTGCACTCCACCCCATAGCCAGAGTCAATAGAGTTTTTTTTTTTCCTCTTGTTAGATCGCTGCACTATAGTATCATGTGGCTGTAGCTCAGTAGGTAGAGCAGGTCACCTAATGATCGGAAGGTCTGCGGTTCAATTCCTAGCTACTCCAGGCCGCATGCCAATGTATCCTTGGGCAAGATACTTAACCCCAAGTTGCTCTCCGACGCATCCGTTGTAGTATGAATGTGTATGAATGTTAGATAATTAAAGCACTTAGCTTAGTTAATATATGGAAGTGCTTGTATGCATGGGTAAATGTAAAACACGTTGTATAAGCGCTTTGAGTGCTCTGACTGTGTAGAAAAGCGCTATATAAGAACTAGTCCATTTACCATTTTACAGCAATGTGTAATCTACCACCGGGCGCGGCTCGTTCACAATCTGCACGTGCTTGTGTTTAAAATTAGAAAGCTAAAGTTAAATGCTAACTGCGCCGGGGTGAAAGTTTTTTCTGGATAGAACCCTGATGTACCACAAGCTAGTTTTGGATCGGACCACCAGGACCTTCGCCCCGCTCCCGAACACTGCCTGATCCACTCTTGTGCATGCCTTTCTTGATATACAAATATGTATAATGTATCTTTATGTGTCTCACATATGTTTTTTGTCGTCTCTCTCTTGAAAAAAAAAAAATCTTGATCTCAATGAAAGTACCTCATCAATAAAAGGATTTAATAACAACAGAAATATCTTCAGACAGGATAAAGGAGAGTTAGGTGACTCACACCACAGTTCATAGTAGTAGCTGCAGCACTGAGTCTCTCCACAGCAGTGACCTGATTCACAGACGTAGGTCTGGTTGTTTACTCCTTGGCATACCAACTTGGTCTGTAAACAGACAAGCAATATTGAGACCATAGCTCCTCTTATATTACACTTCCTTGATTTGAAAGCACATAAAAAAATCAGCTCAGAACAATTCCACTAAACATATAACGATATTTTTTTGTTTCAAATAAATTTTTGAGCGCAGCCTGTGGGATCAGAAGCTGAATTTTACCTAGCACCTCTTTATGAGTGCTATATAAATCAAATTGAGCTGAACTGAATATCGGTTTAACTTTACTGGAAGTATGCAACACAGAGAGCCACTGCCGCATATTCAATCCAGTGCAGCCACATTTACACAAGCCAATTTACAACAGAAGTCTTCTCAAGGTGTAAAGACCGTACAATATTAGAGAGAAAACCCCAACAATATGGCAGTCTCTTATAAGCGGCACTTAGCAACATTGTGACGGAAGAACTTTTTAACAGGGACAAAGCTCTGGAAGAATCAGGCTCAGGGAGGAACAGTCATGTACTGACACATTAAACTATCATAGATAGTGTAATACTGAGCGAGAACAGTGTTAGTGCAGCTGCCGCGGCCTTCTTTAATATATAATGCAGCTAAACCAGCTGCTACGATCAACTCTTAGGATACTTCCTGTGGAAGCGCTGGGATGCATCATCAGTGATACGTCCTGGGGTCATCGGGTGTTTCAGGCGACCCAACTGGGTGTGATCAGTCCCTAGCTCACATCCTAGACCTCTGAGCTTCTCTCTTTAGCAGAACCATCTTGTGGTGCTCTCTGTGGCATCCATGGTTGATTTGATGGCCCTGTTCTTCGCCATGCCCACTATGCCTACCTCAGTCAGAACTGTGCAGAAAGACTGGCCTGCAAAGCCCTGACAGCCCACCTAAATAAGCTCACAGTGGGTGAGCCAGCCCTGCCTCCAGCACTCCTCTGTCAACTCCTGGTACTTGGCACATTTCTGCTCTTGAACTTCATCCATGCGCTCTTCCTAGGGTGCAGTAAGTTCCACCACGATCACTTGTTTGGTGGAGTAGGAGAAAAGGATCATGTCTAGATGCAGTGTAGTTGAGGCGATGTGGTCAGGAAAGTCTGCCCAGTTCAACTCTTAGCTGCCAACCCGCTGCTGAGGCAAGGAGACCAGTTATGGATCTTGACCATGGGGTGTTTTTTCCTCCAGCCTTGACAAAGTTAATCCTTCTCTGGTGGCGTTGCTTTCAGGTTGTTATGGCTGAGTCTACTATCTCTACCACTGCCTTAAGCACTTGATTGTGCTGCAACGTTAGCGGCCGTCTGCAAGTGCCTTCAGGCAGCTGCTGCAGATGTGCTCTAAGCGACCCCTGTCCAGAGCAGAGCTTCTGTTTCGCCCTTCCTCAGACATGGAGGGTCACTGGGCTTGGTAGGCCATCACAGACAGGCTGAATCAGGAACTGAACTCTGCAACAGTCTGCTCACAGGATATTATTCCAGGTGGCCCTTACTGCTGCTGCACACTATCCCACTTTGTCCATGCTCCCTTTTGTCTTAAGCCCACCATCCTGCTCGAACCTCCTACTGAATGAGAAGACGTCTCTCTCTGCCCATGGCAGTACGCAGGGGGTTGTATGAAAATAACCAAGGCCTGCACTGCTGCTGGCCACATTTCCTACAAACTCCCTCTGCTTAGACTTGCTTTTCAGGCGCTGCTATCAACAAACCAGGAAATAAATACGGTGAATAGTTTGCCTTTAAAAATGCATTTCTTTGCAAAGTGTTTGACAAAAAAAGAGCACAGGAGTTTGGTGACATTCCCACACTACAACACTAAACTAAGATGCAGGTGACTGCGCCGATGTATGTTCAGAATTTCGCCAACATTAAACTGTTCGGTGAATGTTCTTGTTAATAATCTTCCCACACACTTTTCTGTGATTTGAGGATGGTCGGCCCTGCAGCTGAAGCTCAGATGGAGTGCATGTTAGTGATGGTGCAACCAGATTAACCTGACACACCTGCACCCGGCTTCATTCTGATCACATTTTAGCTGAACAATTCCTGCTTCGTGTTCAATACATCAGACGTGACCTCTGCAGCTGTGAGTGGTTTTTATGTACTGCTCCCTGACAAACTATACAATAAACAAAATATCATGTTTATTTTCAGTTTACTATATTTAGGATGATTTCACACATTTACTCACAAAAGGAAAATGATTTTAACAATAGTACAACATTAAACTCTACTATTTCTTATGAAAAAAGTATAGTTTTTTTTATGGAATATATTTTCTTTATGAAATATATTTATTTGTTTTCAGGTAATCTATACTTGAGTGTTTTTCTGACAGCTTTGCACTTTCACTCCCTGCATTTTCACACAAACATCTGGACTTTCTACTCCTTACATTTTCAAAGTGGGCTCATTCCTTTAGGTTTAACACATCTGACGGTGTCACCGCGCCACAAACTGATTTCAACTTAAATGGAGGGAACAAATAAAAACAATCCCATTTGTGTGTTCATCATCAGTGCCTAACACACAAGTAACGTAGCTATGAAAGAGGTAAAGCCGCCCCCCCTCCAGAAACCCAAAAACAAAACATCATTTATGCATTATTTATTACCCAATACTTGTTTTTCTGTGTGGGTGTGGAGACAAAGGCATCCAGGTGTTCAAACTGAATTTAAGAGAATGATTAACAGAGGTTGAAATAGGGTTCACGCTCCACTGTACTGAATGGATTTTATTATTATATTAATATGACACGAGGTTCAGTCAGGTCCACGAAAATGGCTGGCAGACACGTTCCTCGCGGAGCTGCTCTTTACTTTATACTCTGAGTACATTTCAGAGTCTGTGCCTTTTCACTTTTGAGTGAAAACCTGCTTCAGCTTTTACAAAAGCCTTTTTCTACTTGGATGAAAAATGTGTGTGTTTTTGCCACATGATGAGAGGAATAAACAGAAATAAAAATCTTCAGTTCACGCTTCTCTGTTAACACCACCTGGCAGATCATCACTTGGCACATTAATATAATTTTAATTCAAACTCTAATCTTGGAGCGCTTAAAGTATACCCCAACGTACTCTATTATGAAACTACTAACATCATCATGACACTCTACTGCATCGTTTATTTGGAAGGGAGCGGCACAGTAAACAGATGCAGGCGTTGCCCCGTGTAGACGTGGGAGAGAGTAATAATGGCAACATTTACCGAGCAGTTTAACGCAGTTATGAACCCGCACAGCCCCGCAGCGTGGGAACGTCAAAAACAACGCGACAGCAGGGACTAGTGTCGTGTTAAAAACACCGAATAACGGCACAATATCCACCGCATTTACTTCCTGGTTTGTCGGTAGCAGCTCCTGGAAAGCAAGTCAATAACATCTGTTTGACCGTCACCTGTTAACCTGTGACACTTTAACGCTACTGCTAAATTTCCTGCAAGTGTTCTAATTAACGTTACAAAGAAACTAGCCTTCAGGGGAGGTAGCTTTGAAAACGAAGAGCTAACTTACAGCCAATCGTAAGCCTAATTTAGCTACCCAAGTTACTCGTGCTAACTAAACGTTACAGTCAAGTTGTTAAAGAATGTCGGCTGCCTTTAGGTTACCTGTGTCACTGTGACCGACGCCGCTGGACTTTCCTGTCCAGCGTTGATCTTCATGGACCCCATTACCTCAAGGATCAGATACTATTATTAACGACTGAACTGCCAATTAACCGTCACATCGTTATAAAAGCGTCGGCCTGGGTAGATAACGAAAACAAAACAAGCCCTGCTCAACTTCAGCAATTGTTCCCGTAGAGTTGTCCTAGACGCTGCCATTGGTCGATTCATGAATTGCTCCTCTCTTCCAGGCGGGGATTGGCTCTTTATTTTGTCATCCTAAAATGTCGCTTTCGATGCTGTGTGCGTCATCTGTCGCCAAGTGGGATGAGTTTCCGACGCCATTACTCCAGAAGTAAGGGGCCCATTCATTTCGATCAAATGAGGCATAGCTGGGGCATTTCCATGATTTGTATCGCCAGTAAAGTTCCCTCGATCAAAAACTCTGTCCCGACATCTGTGAAACGTTTTTCTTTTTTGGTATAAGGGCCTTAAATCTGTGTTTAGGAAGAGAAGAAAGAACTACAGCTCCCAAGAGCCATTGGTGAAAAAACAACAAATCACGGGCCAGAAGGTAAAGAACTAGATGGTGATGAGTAAATTGAATCCCCGCCCCCTTACACACACACACACACACACACACACACACACACACACACACACACACACACACACTTTAAACAGGTGATTAAAAAATAGCTTTAATCCACACAGGCTGCTAAAACAGGACCTTCTCCAGTGAAGACTGTGTAATGATACAGATGTCACTTTCAGTCTGCTATCATCTCAGTTATCTTGTGTTAATCTCAAAGAAAAGTTCACTGGTCTCTATGAATAATGATGCAGATGAAGGACACACACACATTAATAAACACTTTAGTTCTGATGAGGCCGAGAATGAACAGATCTGCAGACTGGAGAAAGACTCTTCTCCATAATCTCCACTGCTAAGTAAAGGCCTCGATGCAGTTCGATAGTCCCTGTGGTAGAATAATCCTGGCTAAGGTCTGACCATCATAATTTTCTTTAGTGACATAGTGTAATCGATCAAACTCTGACTTTCCTCCTCGCTGCTCTTCCTTCTCTGCTGGCTTGCCGTTCTCCCCATGGCCGTCTCTTTGAACCTTTCAGCTCAGTTGAAGGGAACAAAAGCAAACAAATCACATCGTGCTTTTATGGATTTTGGCTTGTTCACTGCCTTTCATGACTTCTTTAGGCAACTCTATGCCTCTCCTCATTCAGGGTTTCTAAGAGAGTCAATGGTTCCTTACATCCCGGTTTGACAAGTCAGGAGGATAGACACTAATCTCCTTAATCTGGCCTTTCTCCTCTGTGCAGCCACAGGGAGAGAGGGACCACAGAGAGTAAGCCTGTCAGAGAAACAATCGGATTAAGGGCCCAACGCTGTGAGTGACAATTGGGGATCGGCTGACTGTTCCTCAAAGCAGGAGCACTGGCCACTCTTTCTTCAGTGTTACTTTATTTTGGTTTGGCGGGACTGAAAAGGATGGAGTTGATGTAGGGGTTGTGATGGAAGGGAGGATGTTTCTTTGATGGGCTGCTGGAGGTCTGACAGGTCTGCGCCCCCTGAAGCACCAGGAACCATGGAATGACTGACAGGTGAGGGGTGAGAGCTAGGAGGGTTTGGTATGTGAACTGTGTATTTATGCATCTGGGCTCTGGAAATACACCAATAGTTTCTATATCTCAGAGTTGGGTAAGTATCCAGCATGATTGGTAAGAAAGTCCAGGAGCACACTCTGCCTGGCTCCTCAGTACATAGTTGATTTTCTGTTATGCTGCATAAAGTGTTCCTTCTAGGAAGAAGTGATTCTCAAACAGGTCACATAGGTCACCTGAGGAGGCGGATGTTGACATATCTTTAACTAAATTCATCTTGTAACATTTTTTATTAAATGGTAAATGGACTAGTTCTTATATAGTGGTTTTCTTCTCTGAGCACTCAAAGTGCTTCAACAACATGTTCATGTTCATCCATTCATACAAGCACTTCCTTCTACGGCTAACTGCTTTCTATCTAACATTCACACTCCAACGGTCTCATCACAGAGCAACTTGGGGTTCAGCATCTTGCCCAAAGATACTTTGGCACGCAGACTGGAGCAGCCAGGAATTGAACCACCAACCTTCCCATTAGTAGATGACCTGGTCTGCCTCCAGTTGCTTCCTCTTTCCTTATTTCAGCTTCTGCCATCAAACATTAGAATTGTAGCATGGTGTGACAGTGATTAGCACTTTTGTCTCAGAGCAAGAAGATTTTTGGTTTGAGCCTTTTAGTTGGCTGGAGTTTTCTATGTGGAGTTTGCATGTTTGTGTGTGTGTGTGGGTTTCACCCAAAGACAAACAAACTGATGTTCCAAAGTGGCCGTAGGTGCAGATGTGTGTATGTGCTTGTCTTTCTCTCTGTGCTGGCCCTGTGACGGACTTGCAACCTGTTAAGCATTACTCTAATTCCCATGACAGCTGAAAGAGGCTACAGCCTACAGCTGGGGTTTTCTCATGTTAAATACAACTTATCAACATATAGTACCAAAGGGGAATTCAGTAATCATGTGTAAGATGTAATAATAGTATGGTAAACAATAAGAAATGAAGGGAATTACAGAATAATGTAAACCAAATAAGAACATAATATCAAGTGAAAGTGTGTTTTTACTTTTGCTCATTTTCACTGCTAAGTCTCCTCTGCTCTGCTCAACATGTGACTTTCACCTCATCAACAGCAGAGGGCCCCATTGGTACAGGTATGTCTTTAGCAGGACCCAACACAGTAGGGGACCTCTCTGCAGCCAAGCCAAAGCTCCACAGGCCAGAGAAAAAACACTGCTCATAGACCTTGATAATTCAAGCACTGAATTTCTGTTGATATCCAGTTATCTGTCTCTGCAACTGCCGAAGCTTGGGGGGGGGGGCGGCTCCTGGCCTAGAATTGAAGGAAACAAGCCTCACAGCCAGTGAAAAGAGCTCCCATTTATCTGCACTGAACTTGGCCAAAGAAAACAGCAGCTGATTCCTCACATCTCATATTACACTGATGGGTTTCTTAAGTGCTGGGGGTAAACTGCAATTTAGCCACTGTATGAAAGGGACTGAGTGACAGGATGGTGGATTTCCCTGTGTGACAGGTGCCTGAAGTGGTTACTCACCCATTCTCAGGGGTGAGCATTAGCCAAATGGTAACCAGTGGGGCTGAGAAACTCAGGGGTCCCTGACATTGACATTCTGCGTGTCTGTAGCACTGTGTTCCTGAAAAGAAGAATATAGAGAAAAGGTCTTCCACTCACTATAACACCTGCCGGCCTGACTGTTTTCATCTTTGACCTCCATCTGGCAGCCAGCTATTTTGTTGTTTCTCCAAGGAAACTCTTCTAAATTAAACCTTTAATCTTTTTTGAAAAATCATACACAATCTGACATTTCCAGGCTGTGTATGACTGATTGAAACAACATATTTGAAGGGATGATCATTACAGAGTAAATCTGGTTAAAAGAATCATTTGGCATTTCAGGAAATGGAAGATGTTCGGTGGATAAAAAGCCTACAGAGCTGGTGTCAAGATGCAGTTAGCCTAGCTTTGCATAATAATAGCATCAGTCCAAGGTTTAATATAATCTAACCATGTTAAATAACAATGTGTGTAGGTCTTGTAGCTAATGTGACATGGGCTAGAGCAGATCATACCAGATTTGGTTCCTTTGTGGCGACACAAAAACTATTCAGGAACAATTCAGGAACAATAGTTTTCCCTAAAAATAACTTGGACTTTGATGGAATAGCTGTTGTAAGGAAGCTAACGTGTTATCCCCTATATTTTCTCAAATTTAGGCTCACGGGTGCTGCTCAACCAAAATGAAAGAGGTCAGAGGTTTACAATATTTCAGTGAGGGATGCACACCATTTTAAAAAGACAAATAAGTTTGGCATGAAGTCATAGACACATCTGTCTTATAAAAGCATGACTTGTTTCAAGTGTTTGGATGAACTGTGACATTTTTCACTGGGATGATGCAGGACAGTAAGCTCTGAGCTGCAATATATGAAATGGATGATGTCACCCAAAACATGGGTATCAGACACAAAAGGCTGAGGATGAGGTCTTTTTTCTTCTAACAGTGGTCTAAGCTCTCTATCCCTGAACGACTTCAGAGGAGGAAAGGCGTGTACAGGCAAGACGCCACATGGCTCACTTCCAGGCCCACGTATCCATTTATGTGTGAACCAGACCTCTGGTATCAGTCAGTCATGGTCATTCACCCGATCTAAGATGAAACTGTTAAGAGTTAGTCTAAATGCTACACCTTTTGTATTATTCTGTATTCATATATATTCAACATTATACCACTGGTCGAACTGCAGTACTTTCAGAAGGAAGCTCCTTCAACTCTGCATTAATAATGGCTGATATAGAACGTCTTTCCTATTCACTGCATTTAAAAAGTATAATGACCTCCCTCTGTGCAGGGAGAGGAGATTTGGAGTGGCTGTGGCTCAGGAGGTAGAGCAGGTCATCTACTAGTCAGAAGGTTGGTGGCTACTCCAGCCTGCAAGACACTGCCACATATTCTGCCATCACAACTGACTTATGATCCAGCGGCACAAGATATTTGCCCAACGGTGCATTACACTGACCCTGAATACATTCAGAACATAAACGGTCTCCAAACAGGAGGTTTGAGGAGGTCCACACCGGCCTTGTTAACATTGTCTCCTGTTTGCACTCTTCAGTAGAACCTGATCCTGTAAGCAGGTTGGTCTTTCTGACTAGACATTATTTAAGCAGCCCTCCCAGTACAGACAGCATTTTCTGTGCTGGTCTGAATAATTCGTAACATGTTTTCAGTTTGCTCTGGGCTATAATGGGCCAGCCTTCCATGTTCTTAAATCGAGTTATGGCTGGAATATGAATTTTGAATACATGTACAGGACCTTTCAGTATTTTCTGGCAATGCACTAAAATGTGAGCAAATTTACTTGGTTTAAATAACTTGGTCGTATTTCTTGTTAGTGTTATTAGTCATGATAACTGGTATTACCTTTCTATTTATCTATGTATTATGTGTGTTTAATTTGCAATGTATTTATTTGTTGTAATTTATTTATATATTTTTTAAATTGAATTTATATGTTTAGCTTTTATTTATATATTTAGTATTTTATTTTTAATTTAGTATTCATTTATTTTCAAGAGATTGTAGAAGTGCACTAGATTTAAAGGTATTCACTCTTCTTTAAGTTTACAAAGTCAACGAGTAATAATCGTGATTTCAGTATATATAATATTCGCTCACCATCCAAATCATTGATCAGGTGTTCCGGTCACTTCCATGGCCACAGGTGGCCCTGCTGCCTTTGTAAAATAAATAGGAAGACTGGAATATCATATTTCATCATATGTCATACTGTAAGCTGGAAAGTTTCCACTTCCCACTTTCCTTTATTTTATTT